>CAEFZY010009572.1:0-14818 GCA_903066815.1 Brachyrhaphis roseni | reverse complement strand
AGATAGATAGATAGATAGATAGATAGATAGATAGATAGATAGATAGATAGATAGATAGATAGATAGATAGATAGATAATTATTCAAATTAGTTTAAAAAAATGTTCTAAGAAAACTCAAGTGATTGCACTGAGTCATTGACTCACAGCATTCACTCTTTCTAGACAAACAGAAAGAGCTTGTCTAGAAAGAGTTGAAATGTGCCGTTGATTTTACAGCAATCCCTTATGCCAAGTATGCATGTGGCGACAGTGGAGAGGAAAAACTCCCATTTAACAGGGAGAAATTTCCAGCAGAACCCGGCACTACAAGGGGCCATCTGCCAAGACGGACTGGGGGTTTTGAGAAGAACTGATGTAGGAGTAATTTCTATGTTAATGAAAAGGAGAAAAAAAAATAAAAGCAGGAGAGGGACACTTTAAATTGATGGCAGCATTATCCACAGCCAAAACAGAACACCAGACCAGCTGTAGCTGCTATGGAGAGAAAAAAACTGAGAGAAAGCATAAAATTAACAGCTGCAATAACAGCAAATAATGCAAATTGGAAAGTAGTGGCAGAAGAGATGGGGGTGGAGGGCAGTTGTCAGTTTGTTGTAGCATAACTACATGGACAGCTTTGGATAACTTAACCCCTTAGAATGGGGCATGAGAGTGCACCCTACCACCCTCTACTCACCCCCTTGACTGGGAAAACATATGTTATAATAATATGTTTCATAAAAATAAATAAATAAATAATAATAAAAAAATAATAATTTTTAGCTAAACATCTCAGAGAGCACAAATCAGTCTGTCTTCTGAAAGTGCAGAGTATGGCACAGAAGCATATAACTTGACATGGTCACTCACCTAAACTCACACTATACTTAAGGCGAGCGTTGAAACAGCCAAGAGGCCAGAGATAGAGCAGTCATGTGAAAGAATCTGTACCACAAAAGTCCAATTTTATGTTTGCCACAATCCATGTAGGAGTTTAAGATTTTTTGTACAAAGTTTTTACAACCGTATTTCTTTGTTCTTCCACTTCAGAATTAGTCATCTTACAATCTCAGTAAAATACACTGAAGTTAACAATTTTGCAAGGCACCATATGTGGACCCAATGAAGATTTTTGCTCAGCTCAGATGGTTATTGAATCCAGCAGGCCTGGTACCATGTTAAATATAGGACCAAGTGTCAGGTAGGGACTCAATGAAGGTCTAATATCTCATATTAAAATTTATAAAATCAGCACATGGGTTGTCAAGAGTTGTCCTGCACCAGTTCTATCTAGGCATTTCAGATGAGATGATTGTCAATATGTAAATTTGTGTGGACGTGCAAATGGCGAATTGTACGATGCAAAAACACATTAAAAATCTGGATTTAAATTATGATTCAAAACATGCAAATATCCCATGAAAATCACTAAATACGGGACTTCTAGAGCATTGCGAAAATACATTAAATTCCTCAAGGCTGAAACGCAAAAACTGAAAATCAGTGCAGCATGCAAGAGGATTCTTATCTAAACCAAGCTAATAATCACATAAAAACCCCAAATGTATTTTTAGAGCAATTAAGTCCTAAAACACATCAAATATTTCAGGGGAAGCTGAAAATCTGTGCTGCATGCATTGATATTTTAAAGCAAAAAAAGGGAAAATAATCCCAAAAAGGGACTAAATACAGGACTTACAGAGCACGCATTTCAGTGTATAAACGCGTGAGCGGTACGCGCTTGCGTGTGGGGAGCAAGAGAGAGAGAGATTTAACTCATTGTAATGCACACAACGACCTGCCCTCTTTTGAAAAAAAAAAAAAAAAAAAGAAGAAGCGAGGAGGGAGAAAGCGCAGCCATGCTTTGCAGGGGCTACAGCGTCGCTCTCATTGGTAGTATGAGCCTCCTTGCCAAACGGAGTGTGTGCTTTGCTCGCCCGCCCGCCGCCGCACCGACACAAACCGGGAATTTAAGGCTCCGCGATGAAACGGTGAAGTAATCACAACGACCCCGAAAACCAACAGGACGCGGATACATATGAGCTCATTGTGCTGGGATCCACCATATGGCGCGGACCGCTTCATGGTGAGTATCTCACTGGGTTGCGTTAATCTATTATTTATGAGTCAAATCTGCGTTTTCTTTTTTCCGGGGGCTTTAAATGTCCCTTTATTTATCTGCGAACTGAAGGAAAAAGCTGTTATCTGGAGATGTTTCGAGACGTAACGGTGCTGTGTCCTCTCCACTGCACGTTGCACTTGCCATTGTTATTGCGGGCTCTCGGGAATGAAGCAGTTCATGTGCAATAAAAATAATAATAATAATAATAAAAATAAAAATCGCTAAAACATGTGCAAACCGGCGCAGGCTGCAACCTGCTCATCATTTCACGTCGACAATCGCATAATCTATAAGAAGGGCTAAAAGAGGACGGTGTGTTTCTGAGCTGCAGCGCGGCGCTTCAGGACAATAGGGTCGTTTTTTTCCCCCCTTTACCCCCTTCTCTTACTTCGCCTTTGGTGGTCAGAGAACCAGAAATCCAGAACAGGGATAACCGATATGATTTGCCCTGGATGGGGTCGTCTCTCAGAGTGACAACCGGTGATTTCCTTTGTTTCTGTATCCATCTCCTCTCCGTAACAGCGAGTGTATTGAACGCAATTAACATATGTGCTATGCCTGCGCCTCTTTATTCCCAGTTCTGTCAATGTTCGCCCTTCAGTTGGAATAGAAGGAGCCTTTTCCCGGCTTAGATGCGTTCAGGGTCTTAAGCACGTACAGTCAGTACTGACTTCAATGGAATTTGATTGGTGTTTAATGCGAATTGTGCGAATTTCAGCTTATGATGTTAGATACGAGCAGGTCTTTATAACATTCACTAAATGCGACAGGCAATAGAACCTTTGCATTCCGTTTTTCTCGTTCTATGTCCTCCTGATGACAGATGGGAAAACAGTGTTAAGGTTTGACTAAATGTCACTGATTGCACAGCTCGTCACATCAAAGCCAAAATGCAGCACTCGCTCCCCTCCAGCATCCCTCCCTCCATCACTGTATGCGAGGGAGTGCACGGACGTGTGCGTGTGCGCATGCTCAAAACGATCCTGTACTAGTGTGAGCGTTGCTTCACAAGTGTTCCCTTTTTTTCTTTTTTTTTTTTTCCTCCAATAGTGCAATGTTGCATAACTGTTCGCAGCCCAACGCCAGATTTGGGACTTCGCAGCACACACCGAGGCTGAGTTATCCGAGCCGCCGTAGAGCCGGTAACACGCATCCCGTCCTACATATTCTCACACGAACTGGGATAGTCGGAGAAAAATGTCCCTTCTGGTTTCAAGGACGCAGGTTTAGGCGATGAAGAGGGGACTCTGGGTAATATAGAGAAACATCTGTTTGCCTAGTGACGTCACCAACTGCCACCCCCTCCACCGCCCCCCCTTCTCCGCCCGTCATCCCAATCCTCTTCTGCTGAAGGCAGATTCCTCATTTGTTTGGCTGGAGCATCGTTAATCCCAAAGTCAGATTGGGGGGTGAGCGTAGAGGGGGCGGGGGGAGACCGGACGGGGAGACGATCAGTCCCATTTAGCAGGTGTCAGTGCGCACGGTTCTGTCTCTGCGTCTCCGTTCATTTGCACGTAAAAAAAAAAAAAAAAAAAAAAAAACAAAAGCGAAGATGAGGATTCCGCAGTTGCTGCCCCGTTTTCAGATTTGCGGCATTTTCTAGGAATATGCAGAAAAGCGGATTCTTTTAAAGTTTTTTTTCTTTTTTTTTTGGGGACTTTTCTTGTTTCTAAGTTGTGAATGTGGAATACTTACACTTCATTTTTGAGGCTCATGGCGCATTTTGTTTGTTTTTTTTTGTCTTCATCCCCGTAGGTTACATTATGGAATAATGGAGGACATCTATGCTGTCTGCTGCTTTGGACACTACATACGGAGTCCTTTGCTCATCTGCAAAAGCTGCCTGGGACGGTTAATAATTTGCCCTCAAAGCTGTCGTATTTGTTACCTCACCTACTTAGGTAAATGCATGAATACAGGCAAGTCTTTGCTAAAAGAAGAAGAAAAAAGAGCTTTCCCCCCCTCGTCTTCGGTCTGCAGGCCAGGGCGGCTGCAGAATAATAAGGTTACAGGCGCAATAAGAGGTTTCTTCCAGTTGTCTTTGTTTTTCCTGAAACAGAGTGACAGCACTCGTATGTGTTTCTGTGCAAACCTCTCTCCGAGCAGCGGGTTGCGTCTCTCCGTGTTCACAGCGGACCTTGATTTAATGTCTTACAATTAAGGCACGCGGTGAATGCCAAGAGATGATCCTCCTCTCTTCGAAAAGACATCACGGACACCGTGAAATCATTGAACTGTATTGTTTTTTTTTAGTTTCTAATTTATGTACTGCCTGTGTTTTTTCTTTTTTTAACAATAAAGTGATTGCATATGAGGAAGTTCTGGTTCCCTCTGAGCTTTCATGCTCCTAGTGTGTGGTTGTGTGTATGGACGTGTGTGTGTCCAATAGAGCAAAAGGAGCTTTCCATCCCAACACAGGCTGCCAGCAGCGCTGTCCACCTTCTGTGGTGCTGAAATCTGCAGCCTTTTGTTTCACTCGCCTGCAGCCGGCGTGGAAGCGGAAATCACGCAGTGCGGGATTCAAACTGCGCAAAGTCTACACATCGGCGTTCGTTCGCATGCAACCTTCAGTGCTTTGTTTTATTCGAGCAAATCAGATGAACAAAATGCGCAAACACGAAGACAACAGGGGTGAACACATTCCAGCTCAAATTTGTGAAATAAGTCACCAGAATTTACGAAGTAAATATAAATGCTGGTCGATTCCTTTTCTTAGAAATGTAATTATTTTACGTCATTTTCTCATCATGTTCGCCGTGTAATATGTCCCTAAAATTCAAGTGCATCAAAGAAGTAATAAACCCGCTGTGTACATACAGGGAGCATACTTGAGCAGAGCTGCTTAAGACCAATGTCACATTAAATTCAGATCAAAAGGTCGGAAAACGTGGCCCCGACTAAATCTTCTACCACAGCAGGCGGCTAGCAGAGAGCTGAATATCACCCTGAGGAAATATAATTCTGCATGAATCCGAGGACCAGATTTGAAAAGTAGCGAAGACATTTAAAATTCAGCTAATTTGTTACAGTTTCAATTCGGAGTGCTTTGACAGAATCAAATCATTTCACGAGTCTGTGAAATTGTGTCATCTGATAAATGACTGGAGGATGGATGGATGGATGGATGGATGGATGAGCCATCCATTCATCCATTTTTAAGAAGTTGTTTTCTCAAAATGTGTTCAAAATAAGCACACAGTACTCGTTTTATGTTCAAAAACACTTTGAATTTAAGATCATTTCCCACCGAACAGGCTGGAGGAAATGTTGTGACAAAGAAACAGTTTGTTGTTGTGTCTCTGTAGGAAGCCATAACCATCATCTGCATCTGCATCATTTCTTTAGTATAGCCAAAAAGAGCGCCTCCTATGTTTGCCATATCATTGGTTATTACACCTGGCCCCGTGTCGCAAACACGATTCAAATCCAAACTCAACAGCATGAGAGTCTGGCCTCTGCTGATAGCAAGAAAAAAAATCTATAAGTTGAAGGAAATCCATAAAGCTGCCATCTAGCATGTTCATGGATGTGCTGCTCCCCCTGGAGAGCCGTCTGGGTCCATCTCCTGTCTTCTTATGGAGGCTCTCCTGCCCTCTTGTGGTAGAAATCAGAAATATTGTCAAACATTCACATACAAACTAGGTTATTATTGATATACATCACAACAAATGTCACCTTACAAGTCAAAGACACTTTACAAGTCAAAAAGAACTAATTAATATCATATTTTATGGAAATATATAGCAAAATTAAAAGTCCTACATTTGATATTTTATATGGCATTTATCATAACAATAATAGTAATTGTTTTACTTATTTAGTTTAGCATTTTAGGTGATTGTTGAGTGCTCTGTTCAGTTTTTTCATGTTTTTACTTGTGCAGGGACACTTTAAGATTGCATAAAAAATTTAAAATCTAAAATCTGACAGACTGAAAAACAACAGTGCAACCTGGTTTGATAGCGTGTCTGTTTTTTTCTCAGGAAGATTGTTTGTTTGTTTGTTTTTTACTTTGAATAGTTCAATTCAATTATCATGTCATTGTATAATAAACAGCAAATTAATAAAATACAAAATAATCACAGTAATATAAATTGCCTAATCATAACAGAAGTTCTGGATTTTCCCATCTGTACTCTGACTTCTGCTTCAGATGTGGAGTCATTCACAGGATGGCAGCAGTTCGAAACCTTCATAAAGAAAATGTAAAGAGTCAATGAGCATGTTCACTGTTCCTGCAGCGGCTCTGAGGCAGACTCCCTCTCTGTGCCCTGCAGAGGACCTCTTATCTGTTATTTTGCAGCCAGAGCAGCACACAGAGATTATGTCAGTGCAACCGCAGCCACACCTCTGTAGAATGTGATGAAGAGCTACAAGCGTTGTTTGTTTCCTCAGATAGCGATACGATGAAGTGGCTGGTTCTCTGTCCAGGTAAGGTCACCAGAGATCTTTGCTCTGAGGTTTAATGCCACCTACTCTCTGTCTCCGTTGCAACGTAATCCACACAAAAGATGAAGAAAATCAGATGAATGAACTATTGGAAATCACACAATAATCATTTGACCTACCACAATAACATTAAACCTAATCAGCTTTTTTGTCTTTGCTGACGTATCGCCACAGGATGATGCTGCCATCACCGTGTTTCACGGTGACCCCTACAACGCTCGTTTCAAACTCCAGGACATCTTTAGCTTCTTTTTGCAGAATTATTTGTGAAGGACTAAAACCTTTCCAATCAGATTCTCCATCCTGAGTTTTGAATCTTTAAAGCTCTGCCCAAGTTACCATGGGTGTCTTGGCTATTTTTTTTCTGATCAATACTCTCCTTATCCTGAGGTGTTGTGTTTGCAGCAGAGTTCTCTACAACTTTATCGCTGACCTTTCATTCCAATTGCTGTTCCTTGGTCTCCACCATTGTTCGAAATGCTCTTTGAAAACCTCATAGCCCTTCACAGAACAGCTACATTTATACTGAGAATAAATTAAACAGCTCCTAATCCACTGTGTTTGTATTCTGACCTTTTTTTTTATTGTTTATTTTTGCTTTTTTAGGTCTTGCAAGTTTCCATTCTCCAAGACAAAGACTCAATCTGTACTCAGCTAGAATATCACATCACACAGTCGAGAGAGGTGGCCAAAACAAAGCAAAACAAACAAAAAGCAAAGGTCAAAAATCACAAGATTGAAGAGAAAGGCTGGGATGCAGACAGAAGCCAAGACAAAATAGCAAAGACAAGAGAAAACCTGAAGGCTAAAATATGAGACAGGTGATTATTCTGATGTAGAACAGTTTGGAGAATGTTCGGAAACAAAATGGACACGGAACTTTCCAAAATCATTTGAATTCCTATTGACCGTGACATCCATCAGTTTTGAACTTTGGCTCATTTCTCAAATATCTCATATTGTTCTCATGTTATATTTGCCTCCATGTTTTAAAGAAGGATGATAATTTCTGCACAAAATTCTTTGGCAAACACAGTTGTGTCTCTGGTGGGTGACTCACAGGAAGCAAAAGCAGCCCCCTTTTTTTTCTTGCCCACATCATTCTTATTTCACAATATGTAGCTGCCAAGGTGTCAAACAAGGATGAGGAAAAAATCTGTGGCATATTCACAATGGTTTCAATTGGCAGGGGTCAGTCGTAATCACTGCTAAAGGCACCTTGCATGTGTGTGCAGAAACATGCCATGGTAACAAGCCGCTGCACCTTGTTAGGACGTGGAGACAGATTTTGTCCATTAATGCATTTCACCGAGCATCTACAAATGGCTTCTTGGGGAGAGTAATTGCAAAATTGGCTCTTAGCGTGCAGGTGGAAAATGTGAGGCAAGAAAGAATGTTTAAAGAGTTGGTCGCATTGAATGAGCGCACTGTGGGGATCGCAGGGCTACGGAGAACGTTAGCGACACCTGCGGAGTTCAGGTGAGACTGATGTGAAATTAAAAATATGGAGCTGTCCAAAGTCCTGAACATTCAGAAAAATCATGCCATTCCTATGAAACACAAAGTAATTATTCTGTCAGAGAGTGAGGCTTGAGTGTTACAGGGACAGCTTGGAAGTTTTTTATTGAACAGTCAGTTGAAAACTTTGAGCATTTCTTTCTTATTTTGTCATATTACAAAATAATATGACAAAAATGTACATTAAAATCCTGAATAATGTATTTTATTTGGGATTTTGAGTGATAGTTTTAAATGAAGTTCAGTTCAGCCAATAGGCTGCAGAATTCACCTAATTAGAAAAAGGTCCGTCTTTTGTAGTAAAAACAACTATTCTGTCAGGCATAGGAAGGTTTTTATAAAGCATTTGGGGAACAAACGTAATCCCAAAGCCCCAAGTAACACATGACTGAATCATCAAGCAGCATGTCAAACTCTGAACATCTCATAAAGCGCCGTTAGATTAATCTGAAAATGGAGAATTCTCAGTAGTTTGCACTACTGTAAACCTTCCAAGACATTTCCATTAATCCAGGTTAGTAGAGAAGAGAAATGATCCTTCACCTGGACACGCCAATCTCCTCAGTGGAGCATGTTGGTGACAGCATTATGGCGTGGGGATGCTTTTCTGCAGCAGGGACAAGGGTGTCGGTCAGAGTTGATGAGAAAATGGATGAAAATATGGGAAAAACAAATGGGTAGAAAACTCAGTAGCAGTTGTATAAGACTTGAGGCTGCAGCTGCAACAGCCCAACAACCCTCAACCTACAGCACAAAAGAATTATTATTTTCTTTCCACATCAATATTGTGAACTCTTTGGATTTTTTCTATCACAAACAATCTCAATAAAACCCAACAAAGGTTGAAGTTAAAACATGACAGAATTTGAAATGGGTTTACATTTCTTTGAAAGGCACTGTGAATATGAAGAGTGTGTTGCAAAATAAAAACAGAAATATTTTAGTTTTATATAGGAGACATTTTTTCTATATTTTGAGTAATGGTGGATTTAGAGTTTCAAACCACTTGGGAATAGATTTGTCAACTTTTTTAACATCACAGTGCTTGAGATTTTACAGCTTTACTCTCTGCAAGAAAACTGAATAATTTGTTTAACTCTGAGGCCTTTGTGCAAAATAAAAACTGGTTTTGACATGACACATGCAAGGTCACCTTTCTGTGAGTAGATGTTAGCAGTACACCTCCAATTTAAACAAAAAAATCTGCAACATCTGGAATAGGAAATACAACTTTTTTTTGTTTACATTGACTTTTATTTAATTGCAAACAGTATAGATCCAAGACATTTCATTTCCCTGGTTACCTGGGCTGCTGTTGTGGCTCAGGGATGCCAATGTGGAGGTAGTCACTCTAGCTTCTCCAACACATACCAAGTTGTCCTTTGGCAACACTGCCCCCTTTCTGCAATTTAAACAAAGAAGAAGTGTGACTGGAATAATAAAAGTGCTCCAAATGGTGAGTGTGACTAAAGGGCTACATTGCATGCACCATCGTTTGTCATGTTACAACCACAGACTTTAACGTTGGGATTTTATGTTGCAGACCAAAACAAAGTAGTATAAAAATACACAGTGAAAGGAAATCAAATGGTTTCCAAATTGTTTCACAAATATGAAAAGTGCATTTGTATTCAGCATACTGAGTTTATGGTGCTTTGCCCAGGAAGAACCTGAAATAATCGCCCAGTCTTCATTGTCAAAGAGTTTGGATTGTTTGGTGGATGCCAATTTTCCAGATACATCCAGAATCATGTGAAGGCAGCACTGTACGTAAATCATTACTACATTTCCAGTAACATATATGTGATATATAAATATATATATTCAATTTGTTTTAAATAATAAAAGTTTAGTCTTTTTTGTTAATTTGAACTTAATCCAGTCTACTACTTTTTTTTCCTTTAACATATCAGTGTTTTGCAAAAAGTTACCAAAATGCCACAAGTTTGTCATTTTTTGCTGCTTTAAGCAACATCTCAAATGCAAATATGCTTTAAAAAAAATATAATAATTTTGTCATTTGTGGCTCAGGAAGAAGTTTTTTTTGTTTTTTTTTATCTCCAAAGCACAAGTTATCTATTTATTTTAAATATATAAATTGAGTAAATAAATAAATATTTATTTCCTTTTATTTGCCCTTCTGTGATTTTTTTCACCTGCTTTTTGCGCTGGTGGAAGCACCAGGAGGTGTGTGCTCAATAAAGGATCATCGCTCTTCTTTAACAGATGTGATTTACGGTTTTATCCAGAAGATGGCAGAAAAAGCTCAATTAATTTCCACTGAGCGGCATCATAACAGACTGGTGGATGTACAAGACAATTGACTTTAAATAAATAAATCAAATTAAAAACTGATAGTTAATAAAGAAAAATGTATCACTGACACTTTTTCTTAAAAGTGAAAGTCAAAGATGTTGTTTTTAAAGAACAATTGAACAGCAAACAAAGACAGAAATTCGCCGATAAATCAGACAATGAATTGTCTTTCTTTTCTGAACAAATAAATCACCGAAGAAAAAAAGGTTTGTGTTTGGCTTCGATGAAGTATCTAAATTTTTATGATGTGGATTAAAAATTTTATTCAGGCCATTTCACGAAGAGGATGGGGCCTGAAAACTGTTTTAAAGTCTTGAATAGATGCACACTCGCAGGATGCGCTGGTGCGCACGCTGGAGTGTTTGTTCCAGTTTAAACCGCGTTAATTAAAACGTTAACCTGATTGGGTGGAGAGCGAGGGGGAGGGAGGCTGTCTCAGCCCCAATAGGCGAATCCTTTTTAATAACCCGCCTCGAGATAATGATGTGAAAAGACTGAAGCGTCTTGTGCGTAACGAGGATGATGGTGGTGATCAGCCGAAGGTGAATCCGACACAGACACAGAAAGAGAGAGAGAAAGAGAGAGAGAGAGAGAGTGACACTTTTTACACAAGTCTCTTCTTCATCACCGCACCTCAGCTGACAAGAGAAGCCCCAAACTTCGCCGCTGACGCGCAAACAGAGGGAGAAACTCACTGAGAGGCGTCAGGAGTTCCCGGAACCCACCAGGCTATGGACCGGAGGATGAACCTGAACGGCGGCGCGGCAGGGGACATTTTTCACAAAACTCTCAGCGCCGTGTCCGGCAAAAAGATGGACCCGTTCAGAGCGTCTGCCGGCATGGAGCTGCCGCCCAGAGACCGCCAGTCTCCAATTAGCTGCTTTGACCAAGTCGATCCTGACCAGCCCGGTGGACTGGCTGGAAGCAGAGGGGGCACTCTGGGTCTGCCGACCGGATCTTTGTGCGTCAATTACGGGGAGAGCGCCAACAGGACCTCGGCGGCGGAAAGCAGCGGCGGAGAGCAGAGCCCCGATGACGACAGCGACGGGCGGTGCGACATGGTCCTCCTGACCGACGTGCGGACAGCACCCGGGGGGAAAGCTGAAGGAGGAGGTAAGAAAACCAAAGAGCAGAAAATGCTGCGGCTCAACATCAACGCCAGGGAGAGACGGCGGATGCACGACCTGAACG
The DNA here is from genome assembly GCA_903066815.1 of Brachyrhaphis roseni. Taxonomy (NCBI): domain Eukaryota; kingdom Metazoa; phylum Chordata; class Actinopteri; order Cyprinodontiformes; family Poeciliidae; genus Brachyrhaphis; species Brachyrhaphis roseni. Next base: position 3,242 of record CAEFZY010009572.1, on the reverse strand, counting down.
ACGCGTTGGATGAGCTCCGGGGGGTCATCCCCTACGCGCACAGCCCGTCGGTGCGCAAACTCTCCAAAATCGCCACCCTGCTGCTCGCCAAGAACTACATCCTCATGCAGGCGCAGGCGCTGGAGGAGATGAGGAGGCTGGTGGCGTACCTTAACCAGGGCCAGGCCATCTCCGCGGCTTCCATACCGGCTACCACCGCGCTGGCAGCTCCTCCACCCGGCCTGGGCGCGTACGAGCAACCGCCCGGATACCCGTTCCCCGCCGGGGTGACTGCGCCCTCCTGCCCGGACAAATGCGCCCTATTCAACAACGCCGCGTCCAGCCTCTGCAAACAGTGCACTGACAAGCCTTAAAACTGACCACAGAGACTACAAAGAAGCACACAAGAAGGAGAAAATCTGACAGAAGCTCGAGTAGAGACAAAAAAATAACATTTTTATAATATTTACTAAACGCATTAAACCTCGCTTCAGTTTTTTTTTTTTTTTCTGTTCGAACAACACTTGATTGTGTACATAAATCATCTTTAAAGTGCTGGTGTGAATGAAGGCCGAACAGAAGCTGAATTGAAGGCCTGTTGCTCTGTGATGGACCCTCTGTGGAGATGTCTGGGTGACCTGACAACCTGCGCGACTTTTTTTTTTTTACATTTTTTTATCCGGAGCGCAACAGCACCGACCTCACCCTGCTGCTTTCTCATGCGTTTACTTTGACTAATAAATCAAAGGCCCAGTTTTCAATAGAACCTTCCAAGTGAATGTTTCGGATGAGGAGAGTTAAATTAAAACAACAAAAAAAAGAAAACAAGTGAAGCACTCGGTTAGGTACTTTAGTTGCGAAAGACTTACTTTCAACTCAGCGAATAAAAAAAAATCTGAAAAAGTAGAAAAGCATACATTTAGGTCTACAAGGTGGTTTTATGTGTCTTTTGTAATTTATTAATTTGAGATATTTATGGTATTTATGCTTGCATTGCACATTGTCGTCTAAGTTGATGTGTTTTCTGCATTTTTTCATGATTTTTCGTTCTGACGAATCGCGCTGTCAGGTCAAGGCTTTGGTTTATTGTTGTAGATACTTTGGTTGTTATAAGATCAAAGGGGGCCGTTTGTATGTATTTGAGTGTGGAAAAGCTTTATTAAAATATTTTGAACAACAGCAGAAAAAATATATATATCTGGTTATTTACCCAAGGCAGTCAGTGCAACTTGAAGCAGAGAAAGGTGCTTTTAAATGTTTGAGTGTTGTGCGCATTGATGTGTCATATTTCACGGTTTAATCGTTTCATTTTAATTCAGTTCAGTTCACAACAAATTCCACCTTAATGCACTTTAGAAGACAAAACGTTTCAATTCATACTGAGCTCTATGGGCATATTCCATCAAGCACAAACCATTCCGATCAGACATATTCAGATTTTAGCGCGTTTGTTACACATTCAGGGTGTTTCTGTGCGTAAAGAATCTCTAATCTCTCAAGTTTCTTGGCTCTCATCAGGTGTCAATAATTTTCCCATCCATCAAAACTGCTTCCTTTTTTTTTTACAGCTGATTTGCGCCAAATCCTTGGAGAGAAGTGATAGTTGAAAACAGATCAATCATTCTTATAAAGGGAGATCCGATTGCAGTTAAATTAATAATATTAGATCGACTTGCATTACGATGCGTAAGAGATTGTTAATGAAAAAAAAAGGTGATGAGAGTTGTCGCTGTAATACCTGCCTGCAGATAATCAAACTCCTCGTTTAAGGGCGATTACACCCTCACGATGTGATTAAGAAATGTAATTACACCGCTGTTCAATCATTGTCGCAGTTTTGCGTCTTTAATGAGAACGCAGCTGCAGTCGCAGAGATTTTGGCCCTTTGGCCCTCCTTTTATTTTAAAGGCCAAACGACACAGTATTTCCCTAACGTGCTGATTACAAACATTATGGGAATTATTTTAATAGAAATCATTAAACAGTTTAAGTCAATAAAAAAAAAAAGAATATCATGACAGTTAATTGTTTCTTATAAAAATAACTAAATGGAAGCAGTTATCCACAGCTCTGTTTTCAGCAAAATGATCAATCAACCTATTCAGGACATCAGTATTGTACAGCTATGACTGATTTACTGTAAATACAAAAAAAGCTTATTTTGGCTTTAAAATCTTACTGTAACTCCTGCTCCACTTCCATTACTGAGGATGCCACGTGAAGCTACGGAAACAAGATGTAAACTGATTCTACAGTAGCTACTGAACTCGCTGAGAGTGTAGTCTAACTGTGAACGTTGACGTACTGTACTTTGTTTTAACACAGAAGAACTGTTGGGGAACACAGTAGCTTTGCTGTGAACAAAACAAAAGTTGTTTACTACACAGTGATATCTATGTTTGAAATATAATTCTGAAAATTTGTCTTATCTGCTGTGGGAACAAAAGTTGGTTTGCAACCTATAAGGGAAGGAGCACAAAAAAAACCCCATATTTTACAATCCCTTTCTCCAGATTTCATGATTTGTTCTTAAGTGTAATGTTTGTTTACTTTTTGCAAAACCATATTAGTATTTTTAGTTCAAACATATATTGGCTAATTTACAGCTTCATAGTCTGCAGGATTTTTTAAAAATGTCCAAAACTTTTTTGCTCATAATCTCTTTTCTACAAACAGAAAGTACTGAAGTTTGACAGTTCCAATAGTTTCCCATGAAGCTATGAAACTTTATGAAATCTTTAAAAGCAGATATTTTTGTTGTTTAACGGTGATAACGTTTTATTGAAGTTTGATTGGGAATTTTTACCAACACAGAAGAGGCATCCTGAGTCAAATGCCTACATTTTAAGCTTATGCTTAAAACATCAGCACATTCCACTATATGTTCTTAGTTTCTCTGACTTTACTATCGTGTGCATTCAAGCAAAAGAAAAATGTTATCATTTCTTTTTACACCACAGGCAGCAATCCTCCCAATTTCCAATTAAAAATCTAATAACTTTTGAGCATTTCTTTTCAGGAAATAACAAATAGTCCAAAAAGTGTTTTTAGAAGTCAAATGACAAAAAAAAGATATGTAAATTTTCAGTTTTTTCCCTTTTGAAACATCCCAGCGCAAAAGTTCTCAGAAATTAATACTTGGTGAAATAATCCTAATTTCCAGTTACAGCTTTTGATGGGTATTGCTCCATCCATCCATCCATCCATCCATCCATCCATCCATCCATCCATCCATCCATCCATCCATCCATCCATCCATCCAT
>CAEFZY010009561.1:0-78322 GCA_903066815.1 Brachyrhaphis roseni | reverse complement strand
CTCCTGCCATTGTATATATATAAATATATATATATATATATATATACAATGGCTTTTCATCATTTGTTTTTTTTTAAATGACTCAGAAAACCCAGTTTTTAAAACACTGATCGCATATAGATTTATCCGCTCCTTCAATGTGGCTTCCATACTTCACTTTTTTCTCAAGCTTTTTCTGTTCTTCGTGTGTCGGATCATGATATCAGGTATGTCAAGGGCAACGCATATCAGTTTTGACAGAAGGTTGCATGTGATATAATCACTTTTTTGCTCTGTAGCAAGGATTAGGAGCCTGATAAGTGGTGAGCGCTGGCAGGCAGATTCAAGAATCTGTTGAAATGAAATGAAGAGAGAACAGTTGTTGGAAGTCAGACTCAGGCTTCATTTTTTTATACTTCCTTCTTTTAGGAGCTGTATTAGCAAACAGTGGTATAGATATTTGTGAAAACTGTGACTAGTCTAAGACTGAATTTTGAAATATTTTTATTTTTATTTTGCTTTGTCCTTATAGGTTTACTATCCTTGTAGGACAATACTTACAAACTCAAAGCATCAAGGGAAACATTTTTAGCCAGAGCAGAAGTTAAATACCAATATAAAGCAGACTGATAGTGACCTATGTTGTGCCTAATACCACTACATCTCGGAAGATCCTGAATATTTAAAATGCATGAAATATGATGGGTAATCATGTTTCCCTAGGCCAGATTCATGGCATTTTAAAGCTGGTTTTAAGATCAATAAGAACATATGAAATAATTTATAAATATTTGTGTAAATTACACAAATATATGATTAAACACCATAAGGCCAAATGGAAAACAAATATCAGGCCCACTTCCGTTTCAACTATTATCTTTTTTATATATATATTAAAAAAAATATTTATTTGAACCAGACTTATTCAGATTCTGTCCAAGGCCTTTATAATTTTATTTTTGCATGAACCAGAAAAAAACTTTTTTTATATATAGATATATATATTTCTATCTATCCACTTAACCCTAAATTTCATGGGTTAAATTTTTTTCAAACAAAAATTTGACAAAATTCAGCAGTTCGGTCTGTGTCAGTGAGGGCACAGAGCTTGCTGATGGCTTTTCTTTCAGGCACATATACTGTGTGTTCTCTTGGGACAAACACCAAGTTTTATCTGGGTGTGACAGAATGTCAGCAAGAAATGAATTCAAAATATCCATTCCTCTTTGCAAGAATAGGAAACAGAAACAGTAGCCAAAACAGTAACGTGATGTACCGCCTGTATTTAAAATAGATGCTATGACCTTTTCTTGCACAATGCAGATTTCTGAAATAACAGACATCAGAAGAATAGCTCATCAAATTGTCAAGTAAATGTATGCAGCATACAGTGTGCATATCCAACTCACAGTATTCTTTTGTTTTCAGTACTATGGAGTTTAGTAAAAAAAAAAAAGAACCTACACAATTTATGCAGTGCACCAAGATATTTCAACTCTAAGACCTTGTTGTGATGCCCGGTAAAAAGAAACTTTTATCTTGCTGCTTTGTAGGCCTGAACCCTACAACCCTGTCAATAAATTAACAAATTACATTTCATTCTGGAAAGTAGGGCTGTGTCAGTATATCCACTGAGATGAGATTATACAAAATATGTTCTTCAAGAGACAAAATGAAAACATATTTTTGTGAAAAAGAAGAATCCACATTTCTTTTTGTTTCACAAATGATGTAAATGTTTCACAAAGGATGTAAGTGTTTCACTGTTTTAAAAAATCTATGATCTGTGTAAAATTTTCCAGTCCAGTTTTGCAATAAAAATCCAAAGATTATTACTTTATAGATCACTGAGAGAAATAGCATCTCTTTCTAAATCACTGAAACCTGATCAAACTCCTACCTCACTGGTTTTCAGTTTCAGCTCAGCAGCCATAAGCTCAGAAGGTGTTCACTTAAGGACTTATTCCTCAAAGTAGACTCCTAAAGAAGACCTAACTGCTGCAGAAACTTGTAATAGGACATAACAGCAGTTAAGAAATTGCAAAAAATGTTTCCACAAAATGCTCCATTTATGTAAATCTACACCACCAGATACAAGTATTGAACAATTTCAAACTTTGCTTACTAAGAAAATGTAAATTAACTATTTCACTGTTTTTAACATGAATAGACACAAAACCTATCCCCTTATTGCTTTAAATGTACAGACAATAGTAATCTATCTAAATAGAAATGTTTTTAGATGTTCAGTCAATTTTAACTTTAAAAAAAGATGCAGTGCAATAATATGCTTACTGATGAATGAGTTTTTAATTTGGTCTGCTGCAAAGCAAAAATCAAAATAAACTAAAACACAGCTGTTGGAAATCCTAATTTATATCATGTCTCTATGCTAATCTTTGTTTAAAAAACAAAACAGAAAACACCAGCTAATTTTACTTTAATTTTTGTTGTAACAGACTCTCTTCTTAAAATCCAAATAGCTAATTGTATTGAATCTTTTAAACCAAATCAAGGTCAGAACCACATTTGTGTTATTTCAAAACGCTGAGCTTCTACTGTTGTCAAACTAAGCTGAAAATTCAAATGTAGAAGGCAGGAGCCAAAGGGGTTGTTTAAGAAAAAAAATCTTCAAGCACATAGCCACATTTACACAGTGACTGAATATTGTCTACTGCAAACACTAAGGCCTGATCTTGAAAGATTTCAAACCAGAAGCACAAAATTACATGAGAAAAAAAAAGAAAAATGCACATGTTTAGGTGGGCGCAATCTATAAAGTTCATGCACAAATAAGGAGAATTTTACTGGCATTTGAGAGTTTATGACAGTAAGCTCTCGACTTACTGACAGGTAAAAGAAAGGTTTTGGTCAAATTGCCTGCAATCGTTGGTCGTGTAAATGGAAAACTGTTAGCATATCTAACTAAAACAAAAAGAGATCAGCACATCAGTCCAGTTCTAAGATCCCTGCACTGGCTGCCTGTTGCTCAAAGAACTGAATTTAAAATCTCCTTAATAGTTTATAAAGTGCTAGAAACTCAGACTACATTTCTGATCTTCTACAACCATATATACCACTCAGACCTTTAAGATCATCAGAATCAAAGCTATTAACTGTAACGAGAGTCAGAACTAAACATGGTAAAGCAACTTTTCGTTTTTATGCTCCAACACTTTGGAATAAGCTTCCTGCTCACTGCAAGACTGCCCCAACCTTTAGTTCGTTTAAAACAAGGTTAAAAACCTTCTTATTTGAAGTTGCCTATTCTTAGGTTTTTGTTCTGCTCATTCACTATATTTGAAATGTTGATGTTTACTTTGTCTATTTTCAATCTGCTTGATCTTTTATTTATTTATTATTATTGTTTGTTTTTAATATTACTATCTTCTAGTTGTGTGTTGTTTTTATCTCTCTTGTACAAGCACTTTGAATTGTCTTTGGCTGAAAGGTGCTATATAAATAAAGTTGCCTTGCCTTGCCTTTTGATGGCAAGATTCTGCACATTGTCACCAAGATGAAATAATTCCAGTCACCAATTCTGAATCCACTCCACTGGAATGAGTCAAAATCCATCAGTGAGCAAAACAGATAAGCAATAAGTGCTTAATCTTTGATAGAGAGTTTATATTTGACCTAATATGAAATATGTTTGATTACTGGAAGAAACTAGAGTTCCCACGGAACATGCAGGCATATACAAGGAGAACAGATAAAGTCCAAGAAGAGATTGGAAGAGCACTCTTCAAGCTATAAGCAAAAGTGTTAACCATTTTTCAGCTGTGCTCTGGGTGTACACCATCCATCCATCCATCCATCCATCCATTTTCTAACACTCTTGTCCCTAGTGGGGTCGGGAGGGGTGCTGGTGCTTATCTCCAGCTAACGTTCTGGGCAAGAGGTGGGGTTCTGGGTGTACACACAGGAGCTAAATTTGATTCAGATTGGATGGTTTCCTTGGAAATGTATGCAATGATCAGTTTCTGTGCTATCTTTGAACTATGGATCTTATCTATTTTGAACTTAATGGTCTGGATTCCCCAAAATATATATATTTTTTTGCTCTGTTAGGTCAGGAGGGATTTGTGTCCAGCAGAGTGGGTGTTTTGTGTTTGTTCCTATTTCCTTTTCCTCAAGGTGTGATTGACAGGCGTGGCCTCCAGCTGCTTCTCATCAGCTGTAATCAGGAAGTGCCTAAAAGAGGAAGGTTTCCCTGAGGCAGACACCAGATGGTTAATGTCCATTGTGTTATAATTAGGCCTACTTAAAAGTGTGCTAAGATCTTTAGAATCTTCTGCTTACCTCTTTCTCACTTCATGGTTGCTTATGCAACTTGCTGTTCCTTGTCATCATCGTTTATGTCTCTTCAGGTTCACCTTATCTGCCTCCTTGCTACTCTTTCCTCTGTACTCAGAAAAATGTTACCTAAAGCGGCCCCAACAATCGCATGCCTGTCCACCCTGCAACATTCCACCGATCATTGGAACAAATGGAAAAACCTCATCACTATTTGCAACACGCTCCAGGTCTCTGCCAACTACATCCCCTGTGGATCTTCTAACCTCTCTCTGGATCTTCTCCCCCTCTGAAGCTGTAAGATGTCTCCCTCTCGATAATATCTGTAAATTCAAATGTCAATATTGGACAATAACCAACTTGCCTCATCCCTCAAAGGTGGACATGCACACGACTTCCCCTCCATCCCTGGCTGCCTTGTTGTTCTCTTGGGCTCATTCAGTGAATCATTTTCATGTTGTTTCAAGTTTTCTGAAAACCGCTTCCAGATGGACAACTCATAAATGTAGATTATTCAGCGTGAAAATAATGTTGTACTGTATAGAACTGGACTCAACACTTAATTATCCTCCAAGTAAAACTCAGTCCTACTGGCTGCCTTCCATCACATGCATGGATCTGCCATCTCATGCTACATGGACCAAACCATGGCGCCAGAACAAATGGCACTGCCGAGTTGAGAAGGGAGAGATGAGAGAAGTCAGCATTGCAACAGACTGACAAAACCCTAGCTGTGGAATCTGGTGGAGCCTTGCAGGGGCGAGAGTGACAACAGATCAATAGCTGTGATTAATTAACTTCTAATGAGTTCATCTGAGCGTTGAGAGACCCAGAAAGTTGGACATGTCCTATTGTCTCTTTTTCCCTGACCTATCCCACCCCCACCTCTCTTCCACATTTATTGATGTGTTTTGAAGACAAATTAAGACCACCTTGTGTTTTATTTTTAATGTCACATCATAGCTTTGAGGATAGATTTTTTTTTATTAATAGTTAAATAGCAAATTCCCAAAATTAAGACATCTAAACTGCACTATAGATTTTTAGTTTTAGATGGATTGTTGTCTTGCATTGAAGTACAATGCAGGTACTTTACCTCAATGTCGACTAATACTGTTATTGAAGATCAGTAGCAAACAGCACAGTTAAAATCGAGCATTATTGAGCTGGCCTGATTTTCTGCGGCCACCATAGTTAGAGCCAGACAAGCTGCAGTGAGAATTATTGAGTGACAGAGATACACTTTCTCTCATCTGATTACCCTAACAGCCATTATGATGCTTCAGAAAGTGAGAGTGAAAGTCGGGAGTGTAAAAGCAATGGAGATGAATGGTCATGTGAACACAGGGGTGGAATGCGGAGCTGAGGTGTCCTGTGTTGCTCGGTGTGCCACTTTCCCTCCCCACTCCTGAGCTCAGAGGGCGAAGCACAAGGGTTATTCGTCTTGCGGTGAAATTAGTAATCGCACTGCCATCCATCATCGGCTGACCTGCTATTGATCGGCAGTGGACCTCTCTTTTCAACAAAATTATATTACGAAAAAAGAATAACAAATGTCTGCACAGTCTGAAGTGGTCCACACTTTTGGCTGCTTCAGCAAGAGGCTCAAGGAAAGAAAAACAAGCTTTTTCATGGCATGTTGGTACGGCGTGTCAAGCAACCCCATTCACAGAGATTAGCGTTGCCGTTCTCAAGGTGACAAGCATGGGGCAGGTTTAAATCAACGCAGACTTTGAAGCCAGGGGTAATTTCTGCTAGCAATGCTTGTTTTACACCTCTGACACCTTATTGACAACTCCTATATCCTGTTCCCCTGTCTTAAATGATATACAGAGTCGAACATGCTGCCTCTATTGACTTGTAAATATTTCAGAGGAGAGTTGCATGCAGTAGACAGTTATTGTGCATCCAAAAATAACATTTTAATCTAAACTAAACATACTGCAGAGGACCAAAAATGAAATCAAGGACATATTTTTTTTGTTTAGACTTTTCCAGTCAATATTATAGGCAGGCACTGAGCTACAATTAGCCGCCACTGATCAATGTTTTGCTTGTGACCAACAAAGCACTGTAAACAGAGGCCACTGCCTATTTCTTTGTCCCTTTGGATAGCATGACTGCAGCTGTATTTGCTAAACTTAAACTCAGTGCCTGACAGATGTCATCCTGAAAGCATAGTTATCCATTCAATAAAATATTTTAAACTATTTTCAACTACCGACCATTTGACCCCCATCGCTTCCCAGAAATGCATTTGTAACATTTTACCTTTTCCCCTTTTATCACGTTACAAATAAATAAATGTTTTATTTGGATTTTATGTGAAAGGATGTCACAAAGTAGTGATAAGCTATGAAGGACAACAGATTATGGGTTTAAAAATATATACCTATAAAAATCACACTACTGCCTTACTTTTAGCTCTGGACACTTCGGTTATTCTAACTACAGAGACAAAACCATTTGTGATGACAGTTTATCGTTGATGCGAACAATTGCATTTTAATCATTTTAAACAATTGCATTTTGTCATTGTCACAATTTTGATTTATTGTGACAATGACAAATCCAATTAATGATGTTTGAAAACCTCCAACAGTAAAAATAAAATCGGAATTGGCATTTTTACATTTAGCTCTACTGTTGGTTTGATGACAATTATATCACAAATTATATTGTGATATAATTTGTATTTCTTGTTGTCCACCTCTGTGGGCCATCCTCCTTTACTTACAGGCAAGGCAATGAAAATATTACTCATAAAAAGTTCCCAGTAATCCATATTAGTCCAGATGTACAAGCCTGATTGAGATCTATCCACACAGACCTGAAGGGAGTAAATATTTATACATAAAAAAATTTTCATAATAAGTATTTGTAACTGTCATTTTGTGGGAAACAGTTTTTACTTTGATGTTAAATTGTTTCTTTGTACATTTTGTTAAAAATAATTTACAATTTGTACAAATTTTCTTTGTACAAATTGTTGATAAAGTCAGATTTGTAAAAGCAACAACAGGCTGAATCATCCAAGATGGTGATAACATTTTATAGACTCTGTAAAATTACTGGTTTTACTGGATTCTTCTTTTGTATTGCATGTTTCCCATAACCTGTCCTGTGATTGCTCTATAAGTTTCCCTCATCACTTTGTTATTAAAGAACTGCTGTAGTAAATCTCTGTAATTGGGTTCTTCACTAGCCTCGAACATGACGGCAGCAAAAGATGGCTTTAAAAACCCTTGCCACAGGGAGGCTGAATATAAATCAATGTTTGTAATTTCAGATTTTTATTTTCAACATGTGAATTAATTTCCTTGCATTTCAAAATTATCCAGAATTTTATTTTGGTCTATCACTTATGCATAACCCCATGAAATACATATTAAAGTTGGTTTCAATTTTACAATGTTGCATAAGGACATTAATATATTTGCATTATAGAGAAATAGCGACATACCCACAACATAGAGAAAAGGAAAATGTGATGGAGGAGCACATTGAAGTGCTATCAGTTACACAGCAGCTTTCAAATTCCTGGAGGAGGACATTGAAGGGGTAAATTGTTATTAGTGAGATGTGGTTTCAAATATCTGTGAAGTGACTGCTTAGGGAAACATGAATACATAAATGCTGAAAAACAGTAGCAGGACAGAGATTAATGTGAGGCGTGTTGTAGACACTGGCAGACACATGGGCTTCTGTGTGTGTTTGCATAGAAATGCACATCAGCGTGTGTATGAGTGGGTAAATGACTGAATGTAATGTAAAGTGCTGCGAAGTCCTCTGACTTGACAAACCACTATACAAATGCAGGCCATTTAGCATGTGGCTGCAGATAAAATCACTCGTTAAATCCCCTATGTCAAAATGTCAAAGCTCTAAACTGAGGAGCTACTTACATATAGTCAACTTGTTTACATTTCCAAGCTTCAGTCAGATATTTTATGTAATTTCTAAGTACATAATCATTAAACTTAGAAGAGAGATAAAGGTACAAAGTTCCTCAAAGACTTGTTAGTAAAACAAAGCTTTTAAGCTTCATGGTTTTTAGTTTAATTCTGCTTCTCCATTCTTTACAGACCACAGTTAATGCACTTTTTCCCATGTTTATCATGTTCCCCTATCCTTATCTAAATCCTCCTATTCCCCTTCACTGTTCCAACCTCAGTTTCCCCATGGATTCCCTCACAAACATTAGATAGCCTCTCAGTCATCCAGAGTTGCATCTGCTTCAAATGTTTTTGCACTCTGGACTTTGAACTGTGGATGCCCAGGGCACTCACCAGAGACCTGATAGGGCCTGTGGTTTGGCCTCCAATCTGTCATATCTCGCCTGCAGCCATAAAGAGACAGACACCCCCCCCACATACCCCCATCCCCCCCCCCATTAGATTCATTGCATCCTCACACACATCACAAGTATTGATCACAACGACAGGTTATTGAAGCGGTCTTCTTCTCTTTCTTAGAAAATTATAAGATTTAGCTTACATCAAAAAAACATGACACCTCTTTAAAATTTTATGGGGGACTCAGGCAGATTTCATAATTCAAAACATTAGGAAGCAGTGAAAACTTATTTTGATTATTTTTTACTTTAAGCTATTTGTAACCATAGTTTATATTAATGCAATACAAGTGAAGTCATTGAATGCCATCTAATTCATACTTCTTTGTCATACAGTGGTCCAAAACAGATCAGAAAGTCCTCCTCTGAATGGGTCAGGGGGAGAAAAAAATGTTTGGAGCAAAACAGCCAAAATCTGGGCTTGCTGTCTTGTTTAATAATATGTTGAAGCATGACATCAAACAAACCACTATTTTTGCTCCAAAGTCCTTCAGCCTGGCTAAAAAGAAGAGTGGGATAAAATTCCTCCACACTGATTTAGTATATGCATTACTAGTTATCAGAAATACTTGATGGCAGTTGCTGCTTCCAAGAGTGCCACAACCAGTTATTAGGTTTCAGGAGCAACTGTCGGGGATATTTTCACACAAGGCCAAGCTGGCTCAGATAGTTTGATTAAAAATAATTAACTAAATAATAAAGAAAAATAGATTTTAAAAACTAGATTCTGTGCTTTCTCTGGTTATTTTTGTGTAATGTAAAAATGTGATTATAATTTTCCATAAGCCGTGTTACTCATTTTAAGATTCTTAATTTAAGATTGAGTTAATTTATATTTGTATCTTTAAGTCTTTTTACATGTGGAACTAGATCATTTCAAATCAAATTCCTGACAACTATGATGTTTTAGAAAATTTGATTTTAAGCAATCATTTTATAACCTTGTCTAAGTCCAAATTCCTTTGATACAAAACATACTTCTGCATACTGCTGCAGTTGTACATGAGAATATCTTTTTCTGCGATTTTTTTTTTTTTTAATTTGACTTTTGTTTTCACTATTAGCATTTTTTAATGGACCAATTTTCTATTTAGTATAATTCAAAATATAAGTTTTCTTTCTTTTTCCCTTACCACTGGAGATCTAAATTCACTACGTGTGAGATTTATCGAGCTTGGTTAGGCTTATTGTTATAACTAGACTGCTAAGCCCACATTTAAGCCACAAAAAAATTGGACAGAGTGATAAACATGACTCTGTACAAAAGATGGGGAATATAATGTGAAAGAAAATAAAGTGTTCCAGGGGAAATAACCCTTTTTGGTCAAGTTACAGTCTGTTCCTTTCAGTCAGACAATAACTGATATCATTATATAAAACCCAAATTGTTATAACACCAAAGATGTCTCATGACCAAGTTTGAAACATGGAGGTGATTGAGCTTTCACAGTGTCCTTTATTCCTTACATCTTCCCTTTTTGTTTTCACCTCTAGTGGAGTATAAAGCCCACACAGATTTATAGCATTGCCCCTTTTTTCTCATTTCATTGTCCATTTATTCCATTTATTGTGGCTTTATAATTTATTGCCTCTTGGATGCTTTCTTGTTTACATTGTAAATTTTATTTTGACTGTAATGCAGTCCTGTCAATTTTTATTCTTTTCAAATGAACTCCATAAATAAACTGAACAAAGAAACATTGACATTCCACAATGCTGTGAAAACCTAGTTGCACCCTTACATATTTCTTCTATTTGTCCTTTTTTGTTACTCTGAAATGATTAAGGTCAAAACAATTTTAATACCAGGCAAAGACAACTTTAATAAATACAAAGGGAGTTTGATAAATTTAACAATTCTTCACATCTAATAACTGAAAAACCACCCTTCAATGTCAACTCAACCACCCTTATAGTTTTAAAAAATAAAATAGAAATAGCCTCGATCTTAAACCAGGTTGTAGAATCAAAAAATGCATACTTTGATTGAAGTTGATGATGTAGCCTCGAACTACAAAAAACAGCTTATCATACTTTGATTTAAAAACACTTAGAAATTACCTAAGTCTGGAGCAGAGGTCATGCTAGACTTTTTTGTTTTCCGTCATTTTGACCAACAGCATTAAAAAAATCGGTCATGTACTATTTTTACCCATCAAATTATAACCATATTAACATACGCTATTTAGCCACATTTTTTTGCGGTTGTGTTAATATTCACCTAGTTGAACCGTGAATCCAGATCCCATCACGCATAAAGCAGCATCTAACTTTTTCTCTGTTGTGACAAAAACTACGTGTGACCCCAATAACTTATAATAAATGAAATTAAACAACTCCACTTAAATTACAAGCATTTCACCTGCTGGGGTCTCAAGGCACAGCCTCACTCTTCACAGTGGCGGGGTCACGTCCGCATTAGTTGTGGACTGCGGACTGCGCATGTTATGGTCTAATTAACTTTTGCACTTTTATTTATTTCCTCAAGATAAACTGCCCGCTCTTCTGTTTAGACTATAAATGGATTAGCTCAACATTGCTTTCTCTTTAGTTTTCTCTGGTCTATATTGAAGACTGAAACTATTTCAACAAAATGTTTGGAAGCGCTTCTGAACCAGATGCTCCAAAGTGTCTTGTCCATAACTCTTCAACACGGCTCCCGGTCAGAAAGACGCAATTAGTTCAGTGTCCATGAGATGATATTCAGAAAGGATTTTTTATTGATTGATTTTAGTTGCCTCTGCGATGAACTCTTTGGGTAAAGTCTATAATGTCTGCCCATGTGCACCAGTCAGGAGTGTGAATTATAACCTGTCAAATGACCGACGGGCTTCAAATTTTCCCGCCGTTTAAAAAAAATTACCGGTCAAATATGAAAAATATCCATTAACGCAATCTCTGGTCTGGAATGACAATCCCACAGGCTTTGGAATTTCAGGAAACTAACTTGAGATTCCTTATTCACAATCTGAGAAAACATGGAGTAATGGTGACCCTTGCCAGGGGTGGCCAGTCTACCAAATGACTCCATTACTTCATCAACTACTCATGCAGAAGTTCACAAAGGAACACAGAACTACCTAAAGCACTACAAGTCTCTCTTGCCTCAATTAAGGTATCCATAGGAAAGTTCTAAGGAAAAAACCTCTAGTGACCAAAAAAAGCCTGTCCAAACATTCCCAATAGTGGAGAAGCCCATTAGCCAAGACGACAGCCTGGAACCAGCTGAACAACCCTGGCTCAGACCCCACCTCTATCAGGGCCAAAAAAACAAACAAAAAAAAACAACCAACTAGATCAGCCCCAGGATAAAGCAGCTCCAATCCTAACTCCATGAACTTCCCACCACCCACAAACTCCAACATGAATTCTCCCATAGGGCCAGCACACAAACGTCAAACACATGCTCCCAAATATGGATGCCATAAATATCCAACCCAGAACCCACCCACACAGTGCAAGATTCAAACACAGACTCTACTCCAAACACCCTCGCCACATCCCGCTCTACACCACACGGCATGCTGCAATAGCAAGGCAATGTCCCTGAACGAAACCTCCCCAGCCCCCGCATGCAAACGCAACAGAAGGGATGCCACCGAGCCATGCAACCACACTGGATCTTCTGACCCAACAACCGGACAGGATCAACTCACCTGACCAACAATCCCTGCCAGGCGGTATGCACCCTGGGGCTGATGGCTCCCACCGACAATGCCCCTGCAAACATACAACACTGCAAATCCGAAACATGTCCACAGACATCCCTCCTGGATACAACGGTGATCCGAAAAGGAAGCCACCCAACTGCCTGTCCAGCGCTGGCAAACCCAGTGCAATTAAAATAATTCTACAAAGATTCCAGAGATTCTAATCAGATGTTAAATTTAGGGGGCAATTAGATTTTACATGTTCAAATATCTTTTTTTTTATCTAACAAATGAAGTAATGATTTTAAAACTTTATTTAACTTTGATATAAAATTTTATCTTTTTTTGGCAGGAGGGGAGACATTTAGGTATGGCAATAAATCCATGAACAGAATAAATCTGTAAAGGGGCAGACATGTTTTACTTTATATGGGTCATCACAGGCAAATTAATGTGTCCCATCATATTTATGTCTTTGTGAAGGTTGTACTGTCCTTACCACAAACTTCTCAAATCCAGCACCATTTCTCTTAATCTATTTTGCAGGCTATGCTTGGAGCTTAAACATCAGCTGCCTGTAAACCCTCCTGAAAGAAAAAAGAAGACAATTTTCCCTTAGTCATTCTGTATGTCTCTGTTGATTTTCTGGGAGGATGAGATCATTGTCAAAATTGTAGCATCAGTGGCAGATATGTCAGCTGTGTTGACTACAAAAACCTCCCACTGACACCTCCATAGGATGTAGAGAAATTAAATTGAATCAAAAGGAATTTCTTCAGCCCTGCCGTTGCGGAACACACAAACACACACAGAAATATGAAACGTTATTACCATATTTGCACAAAAAACAGCCTAGAGGAGCTTTGTCTGTTGTACCTTGTGGTTGTGTTTTTCTAGCTTATTGAATTCATCAACTCAAGATGAATGCCCACCTGATTGCAGCCCTACTCCGCCATTTACCTTTTGAGGAGATGCAACACGATACAAAGAAAGAGAGAGGGGCAAGACTTGAAGGCTCAAACCATTAATTTCCCTGGAGAAAGTGTGCACTCTGCTTGGAGGGCCAGAGTGACCTTTCGCTGACAGGTCTGGAGCGGCAGAGACAGTGGACAAATGAGATATTAGAATACAGCAGCAAGAGGGGATGGAGGAGAATACAGACACCAGCAAGGCAGCCTTTAAGTCATGTACTGCATTCCCAGGGAGAATTTTAATATAAAAATATGGACTTTTGGCACAGTTCATCATATTGTTATTAATGTTAGTAATTTGAAAAGTGTGGTCTGCATATGTGTCCCCTTTACTCTGATACACCTAAATAAAGTCCAGTGTAACTAAATGCCTTAATTTATCTAATTAGTAAATATGTCCAATCTGTACGTAATTTAGGTATAAATTGAACTGTCCTGTGAAAGGCTCAGAAGTATTACAAAATACTGGTGAACAAGTAGCTTCATGAATACACTTGGAAGTTGTGACAGTTTCTCAACCAAAAACAAAAAGAGTTAGGCACAACTGAGAGATGTGACAGTTTACCTAAGTTGTCAGATCTACAAATAAATAATTTGGATAAAAGAATATTCATGTGTCACAATGACAAAGTAAAAGTCCAAATTTGATTCCAATTGTTAATTTTTGAGAATAATTGCAACTGTTGTTCATGGACAATATATATATCCAGTCTTAACATAAGATATTCTACAAAGAAGAATCGCCAAACATTTCAGTCTACCAACACTGGTAGAGACATACCCAAAAGGTTTTGCCTTCACAAGAACAGTGGTACAAAAAAATTGAGTAAAATAAAAATACCACACTTTTTTGATTTGTTTTGATCTATTAAGTCTTAATAAAATGCTTTGTGTATTGTTTGTGTAAGTTTCAATATTACAACGTAAAATGTTCAAGAGGCATGAATACTTTTGCAAGGCTTTTGTATATTAGTGGACTAGCTTTGCATCCCATGTTTTGATGAACATAAAACCTAAAGTGAATATTATAATTTTACTTAGAGTAGATTTTTTTTCTTCACTTGGTCACTCACTTTAAGCACTGAAAAATTGAAAAACAAATCATCTTAAAGTGCTTCGTAATAAAAAGCCATTTTAAGACTCTTTTGTTGTTTCCACGATAAAGCAATAAAATCACAAAGCCACAGAAGAAATTTAGGCGTCTTCACTGCTTCAAGCTATACAAATTGAAATAGCAGAAGATTAGAAGAGGCTCTGCACTTTTTTCTCGTCCCTTCATTTTCTGGTGGTGAGATGGAGGTTTTGTGAAAACCCACTTAAAACAGTCACCAGCTGTGCTGAAATCTTGTCAACCAGCATGATGCTTATGAAGTTCTGTTTAAATTCTCTGCCAAAAGGGATACATAAGTTATTACCATAAATAGCAATGTGCTTGCACTGTTGTTTTATTCCTGATGTTATGTTTTTGTTTTTGCTAATTGTCAGGGTAGCATTCAGCTATATTGGGATTAATTTTGTGCAATTCACATACTGCATTTTGTTTGAAGACAGTGAGAAAATGAATTTACATCATTGTTTAAAGATTTTTGTCTTCATATGACTGTCAAAACAAATTAATTGTACAAATTAGCATCATGTGAGAAAATAAAATTTAAGTAGGTTAACATGTACACACACCTGCATGCATCTCTATATTGGGCTTCTACTTCTTATCCAGACAACAATTCTGAGGACATGTTAAAAAACAAGAAAATTAAAAAAAAGGATATAAGCTTAGATAACTGTTTCTAAAGTGTAAAAGCACTTTCAACATTTAGTATAATGAAAGTGCTGTACAGGTTAGATCCATCTATCCATCCATTGTCTTCTGCTAATCCAGGGTCATGTCACAGAGGCAGCAGCCTAAGCAGAAAGGCCCAGACTTCCCTTTCCCCAGCCATATGGGACAACTCCTCCAGGGGAGTCCTAACGTGTTCCCAGCGGAGAAACATGGGCCGTCTAACCTGGGTACCAGGCGCCAGAGCCACCTCAACTTCCTCCTCTCTATGTGAAGAAGCTTGGTCATCTCCTGGATGACCAAGCTTCTCACCGGATCTCTAAGGGAGAGTCCAGACACCCTGTGGAGGAAACTCATTTTGGCCGCTTGTGCTGAAAAACCTCATATTCTTGTCCTCTTCTCTAATCCGTGGTGCTCACTTCTGACTTTAAGACAATGTAATGTCAATAAATGCTGCTTGCTCTTATTAAAACAAAACACATTTCTCTTGATATCAAACCTCAAGAGAAGAGAAGTCTTGGACACTAAAGTAAAGTCATTTTTAAAAAAAACATTATTTCTATTACATTAGAGAGTTTTCATCTACTGAAATCCATTTGCTTTCCAGCCAACCTCTAGTCATCTGTTAATTATAAGTGTGAAGATGTGATCTTCATTGCTGTAATCTCATAATATCTATCATGCACCCACACAAATAGAAAATCAACAGCAACCCCAGCAGTGACTAATGACTAACACCTACTTGTTTCTTCTGAAGTACACAGTTAGCCACTTCAGTTCAAGAGATATAGTGCACTTATGCACATTGCTTTGTTTGTGCTGAAAATATATGACAGACCTGGGCACTGGGACTATCAGAGGAGGTACTTAGAACGGAAATGTTTAGTTTACTATATCATAGAAATAAATATATGTAAACACAAAAGAATATTGCAGTCAGGGTGAGGAAACATTGTGATCAATATGGGTTAAATAGACTCAGAAACTGATGATTACATGAGACCTGGTGTTTTCTATACTGATTCTGTTTTATAAAAGTGATATGGATGAAAAGGAATCTAGCCTTCAAATATGAAAAGCTATGATGACTGAGAAATGCTCTATACCATAAGAAGGAACATTTAATCGGGTTTGAGTGTATTGAAGAGTGTCTGCATAATGAGAAATCATGCATAAATAGAAGCAGTCAGGGAAGATAGAACCTGTCGTTCTTTCTGAATTAAGAATGTATCATATTTACTCCCTTGAATTAAACAACAGTTTGTTTATTATTTAACAACAAATCCAGGACATGCTAAGAGATTCAAATTTCTATTGAAGACTGAAATTATTACAAAATCATGGAGAGGCAAGATAGAAATGTATATATGTTGGTGTTTTGTTGATTATTGGCTTAATCTTGTACTTAATTGCATTTGTTATCTTATCAAACAAATACATAAACATTGTGACACGTGTAAACTGAGATGGGTCATAGGACCTTCTTTCCTTTTCTCTATCAATGCTTAGTTAAAGCAGAGAATCCATTTTTGCTGTGCCAGTATAACTGGTGCCAACAACATAGCATGATCAATCAAATCAAAGTGTTTTTCGAACAGGCTGAGGTTGCCAGTATCTTATTCAGAGGAGCACATCCAATCGTGACATCACAGACACTTCACAACAAATTAGATGGGGGCAATTTCCATCTAATGATGTTTATCGCTTGATGTGGAAATGTGGGGACTTAATCACATTTCCTTCTTTTGGTGTGGAACTAAGTGTTTATCCTTGCACCAAGCTAACACATTTCTGTGTAGTGATATTTTGAGGACATCATGATTGGAAAGTTATCTACACAGGACATTGAGTCACTTCCTGACAACAAGGACAGTTCCTCAAACTACAAGGAAATTATGTTTCCCGTTATACCAATTAGGGGATTCGGCAAAAACACTTCCTTCATTATTCATCTTAAAGTGTGTCAGCCTTGTCAAATAGGAGTTGTTTCACCCTGATTTAAGTGTGGTTAAATAGAACACCTCTGTGAATGAGAAACATGTCAGAAACACAGATACTAGCTTCGGGTGCTGCTAGCCTGCTTCCGTTGGCTCCTGCCAAGAAATTAGTTCTGTGAAGATGGCTTGCTGAGATTTGGTAATTAAACTCCACATATCCACTGATCTCCTTCATCTCTTCCTGCATCCTTCCCATCGCCTCCCTCAACCCAGTCCTGGTCCTAAGCAGGGATACTGAATAAGTAATGCAGGTTTCTGAAAGAGGGTGTGTTAATTGGCTTGTTTTTATGAGTGCAGAGAGCTCCTGCTGACCCTTTTTCCGAAGAGATAGCCAGTAGCCCTGGGCCAGAACCCTGGAGAGAGACAAACTGGGAGTTGTTAGGCTCTGGACTGCAATGAGATAGCTGCCTGTATCTTTTCTATGTTTAAAAATCACTTCACTCTCCTGAATGCAAAGTTTAAAAAGAATGTACAAAGCATGTCTGGTCAGTGATGGAAACTTCTTGAGAAATAGATGTGTTTTTTTCAGCATTTTCTTCATACATGTTTATGTTGTTTATTTCAGTCGATTTTGAACAGGTGTTTTATTTTTGACATAATTAATACTTGAATAGACCTCCGTTATTTTCGGGCATCATTAGACAATGATCTTGCATTAATCTCTGTCTTGAGGACACTGGTGTCTTCATGACATCATTGTCTCACATGTCAGTGTTTTTGTGATGACGGTCAAGGGGTTAACTCAACAGAATGCACATTCAAATATCTCTGTCACACAATTAGATTTTTGCCTTCCACTTTAGTAGTGTGAGAAGATGAGAATGCATTGCTTTACAATACATTTAACGCTGCAGCATACATAATTCTTCAGCATTTCTTGACATGTAAGGAAGTATGCAGCATGCCCACCATAGTGTCCATGCGCCATACCTACCATATGTGTGCAACTGATACAGAACAGGCACAACTTTTACTCAAATATTGAAGCAAATACCCACTAAATGTTGCAACACTAGGCAAAAGTGTTGTTCCTACTGATGGAGTTTCACGGACCATGATATGACACATGTTTTAAACTTAAAGTGAAACTAATGGCATGATCTATGTTTTCATAAATTTATCTAATATTCATTAGACTTTTTAGAAGAAGGAGAAATACTCTATGCAAAAAATCAATAACAAGGATTATATGACCACTTGGAATCAAAAAGGTTTAGTGGAATAGACACTAACTTTATGATAAAAGTAATGTACCCTGGTCCTGCTGCAGTTAATCATTATTTCTGTGAATTCTACAGCCTTTGTCCTAATGCACATGCACTATTCACATCAGGAGTGCATCAAAAGAAACACACATTTCAAAGAGATTACATGACTTGATGTTCAGCAAACAGCTTAATTTCTTCACAGTTATGCTGCATAACAAGCATTTTCCAACACGGCAATATATATTGCATAATAGGAAATGGTACAACACAATCTTTAGAAAAAAAAAATACATTGCAAACCTAGTGTTAAATGCTGTGAGGGTGAAGTCAATTGCAATAAACATATTTATTACAATGTTATTACAACTCACAATTTGAATCACAACAATGTCATCCTCCCCTCTTTAGGAACAATTTTGACTCTTGATAATTAAGCTCTATATCAGATAAAAAGGACAGTGAAAAGATTTTAAGTGGTGAAATATATTGGCAAATAGAATTTGTATGCATGGCACTTGTAAATATTGCACCCAAACAGACTTTTTCCAATTGCCTGATTGCACTTAATTGTATTTGATGATGCCACGGATTCAATCTACTCTCCAGCTCTATAACTGAATTTGAATTTGGTTTACTTAATAAAGAGAGATTCAAGTTAATTAATGAGCCTGCCTTGCTGGCTGAATGAATTTTATAATCAACAGCAGAGAATGGGTATGGGATTTACAAGGTTTTCTTCAGTGATTATTTCAGTAAAATAGGTTAGGTCATAAGGTTAAAAAAACGAATGGTAAAATGAGTGATTGCACAAATACTCTGACATTTAACCCATCAAGTTTAAAAGTTGAATTTTAGTATCACCAAAGGAAATTACTATTTTATATTGTGTAAAGATTTCACCTGCTGAAATCAGTTTTAATGGGCTCTGATTTCTCTCTAAGAACTATAAAAAATGTAAATATAAGAAAAACATTCAGTTGAAAAATATTATTTTCCTCTCAAAAGCTATTCTTCTATAAACCTTATTTTAAATACTTCATTGATAATAGTCAACTTTTTTTCTTTTTTGACCACAATAAACTGGTACTGTCACCATGATTCGGTAGAACTAAGTTACAGTGCTTTCAGTGATCTGCAAAGCAGCAAATGTTGTGATTTTAGGCAGCGTGTTTAGGCTTGATCAAGCCAAAAAAAATCAGCTGATACTGATAAGTAGCAAAATTCTCTGTAGATTTATATGTTCTAAAAAATGAAGAGAATTGCATACTATGGATTTCACAACATATATACCAGTGGATTCTAAATTAGTTACTGCAATTAATCTAAATGTAATTATTGATACATACCAATGTCATTCAGACCATCAGGGGCCATGGTAGTGATGTGATTCATTAGTTCACATCAAGAGTACAGACATACATCAATGGAAGCTGTATGTCTATATGCAGAAAATTACATATTTGAAATATTAGTTTTTCTTGTACTGAAGTAGAGGCAACAATATTGTGAGCTCCCATTAAATCAAGCAATTTTTTTAAATTGAAGATTAGCTCAAAATACATTAACATTTCACAATTGACCTGTTTCTTTAATATTTATGGATTTATTTTCACAAAGCAGGGCAAAAAGCATCAACCTCCTGCATGACAGAGTTCTAAATATCCTACTCTTTCCTGTCCAGCTAAAGTCTTCTTTGTTGCTTGGTCTACATAAACTAGTTTGTCAAAATAAATTGAGAATCTTAATTTTGCATTCATTTGGAATACGCTACTTATAATGGAGTTTCTAGACAAAATACATGTTTATATGTAGAGACATGTATAGACATTTCATTCTTCTTAAAGCTTTCCTAGGGATATTAAATGCTCTGACGTCTACACTGGTGAATTAATTTCATGTTTTGAAAATGTGGCATGTCTTTTCTCATTATTCATCACATGGTAAAGGTTGTGTTTTAGACCACTGAGCTGCAATCTTGATGGCCATGTCTTATCGTCTTTTGTAGGCTTAAAGACAAAAGATTTAGATTCTGTTCAAGATTGATTGTTTGCCTTCAAACACTTCCAGTATCTCACGGAACAGCCTAATACTTTGAAAGATTTACCAGCAGAGATTAATTTAGATTTAAGGATGGACATGCCCTTAGACTTTCAATCTGGGCCTACTGATGTGTGACACATGACACTGAAATTTGCTGATGCTATCATCTGATCATATCAATACACCTATGGAATAAAAAACATTGTATTAGATGATTCCTCAATACAAACAAAAGGTGAATTATAATACTAATTTTAGATTAAATAAATTATTGTTTTATAAGGCTTTTCATAAAGTCATTTTGAATTTAATAGAAGTTAAATGGGTTGGTGGTATTTTATGTTATTAATGCAGACTGTAATCATTTTGTTAAATAGAGCAAACCTGACAATGCCTAATTATATTATGCATCACAAATAAAAAGAAAGGATAATCTAATCAGATTCAACAGCACAATAAAAGCTTGGAACTGCCTCCAAACAATCAGTTTTATGTTTTTAGAAGGACATTTCCAGTTAAAAGAAGACTTCTATGGAACCATGTCATTATTTTTCAGTTATTACTAATATTTTTCATGGTCCTATCTAATGTTTGAAATCAAGGAAATATAAAAGTCTTTAGAAATGAAAGTCATGTGAAGAGCTGCTGGCAGCATAGACTGCCTCACTGAAGTGAGGGAAATTAACTAACTCCATTTAGGGTGTGTAATTGACTTTACCAGACAGAGTGAAGACATTAGACCCCTAAATAATCTGCAATGGGAATTACTAAGGGAAACAGAACCAAGAGTAGGGTGTCAGATAAAAATGAAAAAACGCAGATTAACAATCCGGCCCAGAACAGACCTGGAATTTCAGACAGAGCAATGTGGCTTCTTTGTTGAGGGTATGTCAGGACAAATTGCTCTGTTGTCCAGCTGTTACACTGTAGCACAAAGCCGACAACATGAAAGACATGTTTTTGATCACAATGCTGGCAGAGCAGCTTGTCTTGCGAATACAATGACCACAGTGCTGTATATGAAAAAAGAATAAATCGTTGTCTTTATGAATAAAAAAAAGTAAAAATGAAAATGTTCTAGACAAAAAAATGTCACTCAACAGAGGACAGAATATTCCTGAGCTCAAAATGCTACGAATACAACATCACTGTTGATAATTATGTGTGCGTGTCAGTGTAAGCTTTGGTTACTGTTGCCAGAATTTACAAGAACATTTTTAGAATATTTGAGAGTTTATAAAGGTCGATTGACAGTTCAGACCCATTTATGTATCACCAAGCTTCTACTAAGTGCTTCAATGTGAATATTGATAATACTGAGGGCCAGGAGGAGATTCTCCTGCAATGGCACTCGCCTTTCAGAGTCTGACCCCTAACATACAAAATCAAATATTCACTAAATTAAAAAAAATGTTAATCTGACAGATTTTGAACATGATTATGTAAACAATGTTTTAAAAAAAAAAAAAACTTTTACATTCTAAATAAACTGAACCACAAGCTAATTTGAAAACATTAAAAGGTGGTCATAAAATTAACACAATTAAAACACCATTCATATACACAAAAAAATGTACAAGTAGTCAGTTTTTTAACTGGATTAAGCTTTGTGAATATGCTTCAACAATATTCTAATTTATTGAGATGCAACTATATTTTGAATTTTTAACTATACACTTCTTGGGTTAGTGTGAATGTCAAACTAGGCTGTGCTAACCACTCAGCAGGTAAAAGACTAACATCTTGTGTGACCAAAGTTGTTCTCCAGAGTGAACTAAATTTCACCACAGCTCATGGTTATTAAAAATAACTACTCAATATGTTTTAACATCTTGCTATTTTTAATTCATCCGATGGGGAAGATTCTGTGAACTCTGATCTGCTTGTTTTATGACATTCTGTGAAGAATGATGAGGATCCTTCTTGTTTCATCTAAAATAAAACTGAGTCACAACTGATTAACTTTTTTCCCAGAAGCATAAGGAAAACAAGAGTTTTTAAAGTGAAACCAGGGTCTAATTATGTCTGTTAAGATGGGAGAACTCTTTGTTCAGCATAAGCCTGCCAACTTCTTAAACTTTCCCCAAAGTAAGAACATTGTGTAAATTTAGCCCAAACCAATGGTGTTTGTTAATTAAGCCCTAGCATGTGGATAACATCCAAAACAGATTAGAATTACTGAAAAAAATGTTGTTTCATAAATACAAGTTCTTAAAAGAAAATGTTTTTAATTTCCTTTTTCTGTTTTGAAAAGCCTGAGGAAAAAATATATACTTTTAGGCCTTAGGCAAGATACCAAAATGTTGATGGTCTTGTTATAATCATCCAGCACACTTCACACGCTTGCTGTAGAAGGTGTGAAAAATCCTGGGCCCTCTGGGAGCTGTTATACCTTTATACCTTTCTAATCTAATTTAAATATGAAAGTTTTCATCCCTGCCAACAGGTTTCTTACAAATATGAAGAAGGTAAACTCAGATATTACTCTCTATTGACAAACAGCGAGGAAAAGCCCAAAAAAGCTGTAGACAGCTATTTAGGATTTGATTTTCAGTCATTTTAAAAAGTCATGTCATATATCTACTTATATATGCTCACACTACCCTGAATATGAGATGAAATTGACATAAGACAGATGCACAAAGCCTGTGTTCATCCAAGATTCACAATTTCTTTCCATCTTTCTGTCTTCTTGTTTTTCCTTCAGCTCTTTCGTTTCTCAAGTCTCTCACTTGAGAAAACAAAAAGAGAGGAAATCAAGGTCAGGCACCAGACCATGTGAAGTTATGTAAGAATAAATTTACCCATTCTTGTCCTTTTTGACCCATTGACAGTTTCGAGGAATGTAACCTATATGACCAAGTTATACATGAGTAGTGAAGATGTCCACTTCCTTTCCACTGTCTGTTTCCTCCCTTTCCTCATGCATGAAACACAAAACACCACAAGAAGTGATGGGTAGGTAGGTGCTTAATTTACGAGACACAACCCAGTCCACATTGTCGGTATTTGAGTGGAAGGGAATCTAATTAAAGTGGCAAATGGAAAGAAGAGAGAGTGAGTAAGAGAGGCAGAAAGTGAGTGAATCAGCATAATTACAGCTTAATGCAAACAACTCCACATTGTCTTTACTCCAATGAGTTAATGAGGTTACAGACTGGAAAAAAAAAACAATTCCATCACAGCTATTGTCTACTGCTGGCCACCAAGGAAAATGAGCTGTCACCCGATCTTAATGGCGACAGGGTTTTCACCCAAGCCAGAATTAATATCTGACTCCCAGGCCTAATGAGCAAGGGCCTGGCGAGCAGACTGAACTCTTTGTACTGGAAGTTTGGAGGGAAAAAAAGGCATAACCAAAAAAAAAAAAAGAAAACACAAAAAAGAAATGGATGTTGCTTCGGAGTAAGCCTGGACTATGCTTCAGAGGTACTGTTTTAGTCCAAAGAGTCTTATTGGGAGTAGTGTGGTGACATATTCCAATAAAAGGTGTCAGTTTTGACAAATTATTTATTGTAACAGCTATGTTCTGTTAGCTGTGGATGAAAAAAAAAAAGGTTTAGTCATAACCTGTAGGTTATGGTTAATTACATTGTTAATGTGTACCCTTATTTCATACATGTTGCATTTCTAGTATTTCTACTTCCATTTTGGATCTGCACACAAACCATTCCATGTGCTTCAACAATTGCATTTTTTTTCCTTACTAATCTCTATACTTAAGTATTTTATTAGTAATGAATAAATATCCCAAAAAACACTTCAATCATGTGTATTTTAATGTAATTGCATTTAATTTACTGTGTATTGCACGTTATTTGCAGTTTTAATTACGATCTCCTATTTACCTGGAAGCATCGTACCTTCAAGCTTTGACTTTCTGTCCCTTAACTTCCTATCTATAAGAAACCACTTTGCATGACATGCCTGACGTTTTTTCTTGACTTATTTACTGTTTTACACATAATCCATTCATCAACTGACTAAAATGAAGATGTGAAACCTCACCAACTGCAACACAAAATAACCAAAATAAAAACAGAATTGCAAAATGAGATGGAGAAAATTAAAAAGAAAAAACAATAGCAGGCAATTAAGTTCAGTCAGGCACAACTGCAACTGCATGAATGTTAGAAAAATCAAATACAAAAAGAGAAGAAGAGAACCACAGGGTGATGAAAAAAAAAAAGTTAGAAGCACACATCTGAACAGTTGAGTTACAAGTAAGATGTAACTCTACTAGAATGAGATTTATGATTACGGGGCAGATCTGTAAGACACCCAATTAGAGAGAGAAAGCCAGCAGGAAATTTACATGCCTGGTTTTGTTTGCTTTGCTCATTTTTAATTTGGGTGCATTGCTCCTCAGTAAGATACAGTCCAAGTGGGTGCCTCTTTCATGTCGGTACCACGAAGCCATTATTATTATTCTATAAACTGTCCATAGCTCTTTGTCTGTCAGGAACTCTATTGCTTTTGCTTTAGGAAAAAAAAATACATGGTTTGATTATAACAGTTTAGAGAAACAAATATACCTATGTTACAATCCTATTTTTTGGATTTTTGGATAGTAACAATGATGCACCTGTATGTTTATTTGCTGAATATACAGAAAGAAAGTCAATTTGTTTGTCATGTTAGGAACTTTCTTGCCAACACATACAGTGCTGTAAAAATGTTTATTCCATCAGAATTTTTTTGTTTTTATAATGTTGTCTTTTTGTCAGGCCGATGTGGTTATTGCAGGTTATTGCAATTATAATTGGAAAAAAATTACATCCAAAACAGTTCATAAGAACACATTTGCCCCTCTGTGTTGAAAGTCAAATGGATTTTGATTATTAAATATTTTTGGGTTGAGGTTAATTAAAATGTTCACACTCTAGTTAGTGGGTAACCTCTTGAATATTAACTAAAGTAAAATTAATTAGAACCTGTCTAACCCAATGAAGTAGGCTAAAGAAAATGTAAAAACTTTTTTTCAAAACTATACGAGGGCAAATAGTATTCCACAGTATTGCATAACTCATATTTTAACAATTAATAAAACTGTTCCTTGTATTTTTTTTTACATATTATATAAAGGCTTATATTTTACAAAAACCTTTTGTGCAGCTAAGCCAGCAGGGATTCCCTTCCTGATGAGGATTTCATTTTACTTTTTTTCCTCTTTATACATATTTCACCCTTTTAAAAAACATTTCTTTATCAGACTCCATCTGCTTCTGGTTTAGGCAAAAGCTAAAAAAGCAATATGGCCTAAAGTGACAAATGAAGCTACACTTATACTATATTTATACTATACTCAGCCAAATGCAGCGGAGAACGTTACAAAAGCAAATGCCAGCACCATTTTTGAATATATATGTAATTCTGAGCCTCATAGGAGACACAGAGGAAGATCATTCAAGAAGAAATATGGATATGCCACAGGACGAGTTAGTGTAGAAGGCCTTCAGGATCTTTGACATAATCACAAATTAAATTTCATGTTCAACTTGCTCATTCTGTATTATAAACTGAGTAAAATCCTTAGCTTTTATTCATAAACTGAGATTAATATTGAGCCCGTTGCAGTTCCTGTAGCAGCAGGATACAACTAACTTCCCCATTACCAAAGGAAGTCATTTATGCCCCTGTTCTCCTTTTGATCTGCCAGACTTATGATGAAAAGAATGGTAGAGCTTCAGCCTATAGGGATCTGTTGCCTTTGAGACTCAACAGCTTGACTCATTTCATTACTGTCATGAATTAAAGATCCTCAATCTTATTTTTGTTTTACGTCACATGGCAATGATCTGCTATTAGTTAATTTATAGTTGCTTATTGTGCAAGGTGTCCTTTTCACTTGCTCCCTCATGTCTTTGTGATATATAATAGCAAAATGAGAGGAGTACTTATAAGCTTGTTATAGAGGAAGTAATCAGGTGTCATGCACTCCATAAACGTCCTGGCCTTTGGAAGTATCTTAGCATATAATTATCCTTATTATACATTTTTCGGAGTGATTATTGTCTGAGAACGTCGTGTTGTAATAATGTAGAAGTAACAAAGTTGCTTTGACTTAATTAGGATCCTTTTTGCATGCAAGGCTTGTTCTTATTCTGTCGAGAGCAGTTTCTGTTTGAAGAGTTGCTTATCACCTAATACCCCTCCGGAACTGGGTTACTCTGGTACTGTATTGTCTATTGGTCTGTGCAAGATAAAGGTGTTAAAATTAAAAACATGCTACTAGTAAGTAGTAT
This sequence comes from Brachyrhaphis roseni, assembly GCA_903066815.1. Taxonomy (NCBI): domain Eukaryota; kingdom Metazoa; phylum Chordata; class Actinopteri; order Cyprinodontiformes; family Poeciliidae; genus Brachyrhaphis; species Brachyrhaphis roseni. Next base: position 51,805 of record CAEFZY010009561.1, on the reverse strand, counting down.
TTTCCTACTAGTAAGTAAGGAAAATACACAGGTGTTTGATGTCCGTTTCTTTACACAAGGTTTTATTTCCATCTCTTTACCTGAACTAAGCTGTCTCTGCTTCAAAAGCAAAGCTATACAACAACGTGACAGGATGACACTCATGCATGTGTTTACCCAGCCAGACGCATTTGGATAAAGTAGGAGAGACAAAGACAACCACGAAAGGTGACACCATCTTCTTTTGTGTGGGATGACCTCGTTCTCAGCAGGTTGCCGTGGCGGCTTTGGCCCACGTCTCTACAAGCCATCTGGCTCTGCTCATCCCCACTGAGAGCAAATACCAGGCGAGCGGCTCGTTGACATATTCTGATGGTGTGATTCAACATTGGTGGTGGTTGTAAGCTTGGGATTAGCCCATCCCTGTTTCACTTGTCTAAACCGTCCACCTGACAGTGGCTTCCATTCACCTGCTGACTGTGGTAATCTTTTGGATATTATCTGTCTCAATCTACAAAGCATACTGTAATTACTGTAGGCATTAATATTGTGCCAGGCTTACAGAGCCTTAAAAACATTTCATAAGCCTTGATTGTTCCATGTTTTGCCATATTTCAACCACAAATTTCAATGTATAAATTGAGATTTTATCTGCTAGACCACCACAAAATTTCAAAATACTATCTTGTTTATTAAATAAAAATCCAAAATATCTTATGTGGAATATGCAAAGTGTGGCATGCATTTTAATTTATCCTGATACCCCTAAAAATTTGCTGCAACCAGATTTGATACTAGAAATCTGGTAGAAAAATAAAAAAACAAGCATTAAAATAACATATCATCAAAATAACATATCTTCTTATTCCAACTGATCAGTTTGATTATTTTGCATTGTGTGGTGTCATCATCTCAAATACATATAAAGCAGAGTAAAGTTTTCCTGCAGTGGAAATAAATACTTTTACCAGCTGTAGTGGCAGCTGGCCTACATTTGTTAATCATGATGGAAGTAATACACAGTAAGGTCATATCCTTAAGGAAGTAAGACAGAGTAAGTTATCAATGTGACGTCTAATATTAATCTACAAGAGTACCTTGGGTATCACCCAGAGATTCTCTGTTCCTTAGATTAAAATATGTTCTTTCAATGTTCGCCGGTAGGGGGCGTGTAACACCTAAATATAACGTTGCTGTGTTGAAACCCCCAATTCTCATGGGTCTGAGCAAGGCTCAGCATTAGATGCAGACCCGATGAGCGCCGCTGAATTAGTCTGTGATACTATCAGCAGTGACTATTTAACATCCAGTCACTTAGTAAATGTCATCACTAATATATGCAAAATAAATGAACGGTTCTGTGCATCTAACACGTCGTGCTCACCAGAAAATTGTTTGAGTTCCCTGTTATACACAAATGCTTTCGTAAAATAAAGTTTATTCTACACAGGATGAAAATCTTTTTTTTTTTTTTTTTTTTTTCCCCAGGTGGTATATGAGAACTTCACGAAGACATAAAAGCAGGAGTTTCTCAGGAGAAAGCTCGGGTCCCAGCATTAGGCTTGGCTCTGTGCCTCTATTTTAGAGCTTATTTTTCTATGCATGTTGTGCACCTTACTGAGTCCGATACAAATAGATTCGCCGCACGTCATCGTCCTACACAGCCACACCACCAACCCCAAACCCCTGCGCATAAAACATTCATCAGAGCGCAGGCACGGCGCTACAAGAAATGGCATTAGGTCTGCGAGTCACTCTGTAAAATCTGGAAATTTCACCACTTTCTATTAATAGCTTTAATGCGGGTATCATAAAACGCTGGCAGGAAATAGCCTGGAGACATTTTTTTTTTTTTTTTTTTTTTTGCCATTATAAGTATTCCAACTTTTCATTTTGAATAAAAAGGGGGATCTTTTTTGTACCATGACACATAGACATAAAAGATTCATCCTTTGAATTTTCTCTCCCCCTCTCTTTCTGTCTCTTTTTTCCGCCAGACTCACCTCGCCGCCCCGCCCTCATCTCCTCCCCGCCCGGTGAACGCACACGGATGCGCACCAGTGCGGCCGTCGTCCACGCTCGCGCCGCACACTTTCCTCGCTGTGCACTTGGAAAACATACTGTGACAAAAACGAACAGTTGACCGTTGATCGAACTGGATGTGTTCTGCGATTACAACGTTCGGATTCAGCGCTGGCATCTTTGTTTTATTATTATTATTTTGTTAATTCTCAACAACTGCAATAACACTTTGAGCTCTTTTTCTTTTGTTGTTGTTATTCCAGAGCCGTCTGCTCGTCCCACATTTTTCGGGGAGGTGTCGAGTCTGCTGATCAAAATTTGGATATTTACTGCTGACTTTTTCCTGAAATCCTCATCCACATGACTGAGCCGGGGTACGAGCGGAGACGTGGCTCCCCATCTGGGAAGACCTACGGCTAAAGTTTGAAGGGTGCAAAGCTGTTCGTTTCCCCCACCTTTACTTGCTGGGATTTGCAATCACCCCAGAAATTTCACTAAATAACGGATATCTCATCTATCTCTGCGCACGACCGGGAGTCGTTCGACTTGGATTTATAGCGCTCCAGGATTTCACCCCCATCTAAACCATGAGGACCGTCGTTTTTGATGGTAAGTAGAGAATAAGTTTTTATTATTATTATTACTATTATTATTAGTAGTAGTAGTAGCAGTAGTATTAAATTGGAGGGTTTCGATGGGTTTGTGCACACTGGTTAAATTCACGTCGGTGCGTTGTGACAGAACAGTGGGAGAAATGAACCAGCTGCTCTTATTGGAGTTTACTCCGCAGGCTCTAATGTGTTTTAGAGAAACTGATGCATAAACCATGACGGATAATACGGCAAAACGACCTTTAATTTGCATTGTGACAACATGTGTTTTATATTATAGGATAATGGTCAACATTAGTTGGTAATGCAAACGACCTTGACTAATTGAGTTATAGTTAAGAATAATGATTAGCTTCTCCGCTGTTCCTCTGTATAACTGAGCCAGAGTATTCTGTTTATGGTGACCAATTTCGCAACTTAACCGAGGCATCCGCTCTGACTTTTTTTTTTTTTTTTTTAAATGGAGGCTGCAGATGGTCCGCTTGGCGGCTCACTAACACCACATCCCTCTCCAGCTTCTTGGCTTATAATTAGTGTTTTTGTGGCATCGCCGCTCGCAGGGTGCCGCCGCCAAAGTGAGGGGAAACTGGGCCGCGTCGCTTTTGGACTGTGTCTGGAGGTGCAATAATGAGAGCGCGGACGCGATCCCATTCCCGCCAGAAATGGTTAAGAATTTAATTCCCTGGCAGAGGGGGAGAAGGGAAGAGCATGTTGTTGGCAAGCCAAGGGTATTTTTTCGTGCGTGTGTGCGTGCGCGTGCGCGTGCGTGAGAGCGCGCACGTTTGCGCGCGGAGGGAGGAGAAATCGAAGAGGAAGGATGGAGAAGCACCTGGCATGCTTGTCTTCCTGCACCTGCATGTACCCGAGCCTACTTTTGTGTGCAAAAAGCTTATGTTTAATGCAGTGCAGAGATAATAATATGGACATGGTGAGTGCTGCTTGACAAGCGGCACTATGAGATAACTCTCTCTTTATGTCTCTCTCCCTCTCTCTCTCTGCGTGTGCGTGCCTGTGCGCTATGTAGCCTCTTTAGGACCTTTCCAAGGACAATCACCTACCTTCTCTTGACTGATGGTCATAATGGGGATTAAAACCCAGTCCTAATGTGTTGGAACATACGTTTGTGGTGTAGAGGTGGGGGTTAGGGTAAGAGCTACAGTAAATCTAGTCAGACTTGGTCACAGATATACTTACTCAACTGAATGGAAAGCAATGTAGTGTCCCAAAAGAGATAGAAATACAAGCTTTTATATGTGTACTTTTTTAAGTTGCCTTTTCAAAATAATTACTGGTCACTTCATCCTTCATTTCATACCTTTCTGTTTTTTGGTTGTTTGGATTGGCTCCTTCAGGTACAAAATGGAAAAGTCTAATAGGCTACAGGATGGTTTTTCAGCAAAGCTGCAAAGAGCATAACCACCACTTTAAAAATAATTTTCTATAATCTTTGGCCAGTCCGCCAAGACAGTGTGACCATATTAATCCAATAAATAATATCTACAAACCAGAGGCCTCTTAGTTGCTTTAGTCAGATCATATTCTGACATATTTTATAAGAGCCAGGAGACCAAAATGAGGACTAATACCAAAATAAATGAGAACAGAGTGCAATACTAAATGTACAGACACTATATATTTAAATTACATTAACAAGCATTTTTGTGTTACTTGAACTCCACAAATCTTGTAAGTACTCCACTGCAACAACAAAGTAATGTCCTGCATTAGGTAAATAGATACAAAATAGCCCATATGCAAGTTTGAAATGGAAGAATGAAGGAATGAAAAGAATGCAAGTGGGTTATGAAGGAGAATTGAAAGGTGCTAAACTCTTAAATATATAGGTAAAGAAATAACGCTCTGACACGTGATCTTTCCTGCCGGCCAGACGGGTTTGGGAGATTTATTACACATCCACAGATTCGTGTTTACAGCTTCATCAGTACAAAATCAAAAGTCCCCAAAATCTCACTCTATTCTTAACATCAACCCTTTTTTATACAATCTCATTTTCACTGGTGTGAGTTGGAAAGTGTCAACCAATAGCAATTCTGCCTGTGTTTTACGTAAGTCTTAGGGCTGCCAGGATCCTGAGTGTGTGTTGGACTTCCTTAGAAATAATCGGGACCTTTAGCTCTCAACATCTGCTCCATATCAGAACTGCCGAATAAGCCAATTAATCACAAATTGTTCTTATCTGTCCAGACAGCTTTCTTCCCAAGTCATATTTTGGTCCAACTTTGTGCTTCGCACGCAAGGAAAGGGAGGGAGTCAGGTCAATTTTACCCAAGAGGCTCCAAGATTCCTTTCGCAAAAAACAACAAGTCCTTAAATAGTAATTCCGCTCTTACAGTTATGGTTTGATGAAAGGGAAAACTGACCAAGAGCTGACAACTGACAATTTAAGTTGTTTTTCTGTAAGGAAATGTGGTTAAGTAATGCTCACACATAATTGTGCAATCAGGAGCTTATTCATAGTTATTTTGGTTTGACCAGATGTTCTGTTTTGTCACATTTCATAAGAGCCAGTTGGTCCAAATGAGAATAAGAACCAAAATAAAAAGAAGTATGATGTTATGTAAAGTCCCCTCCCCCCAAGAAAAACATGAATTTTGAACTTTTTTTGTAGTATGTATCTGTATAAGTCATATAGAAATAATTATTTAACAAATAGCATAACCTCATATGCAATGATGTATGAAGATGAGAACAAGATGGTTTATTTATACTTATAAATTTGAACAAAAGGTATAAAATGGCAGAGCAATAGTCTACAATGGTGTAAGATGCAAATTGACCAAGAGCCTGTTTAGATATGTTCCTTTCAGGGACCAAAGTTATGACTTGTGTTAGCGCTAATCATGGAGTTATTCAAATAATTAGTAGTCAATACAATATCTAAAAACAATCTAAATATAAATTAGTTTGTAGATTTGTCCATGCTCTTGTCTGTGTTCCTCTTTAGACCTTTTTCTAGTAAAAACCTATGATGTTAAGTCCAGTAGTGGACTAAACTCCAGTTTAAATGTGGTGTACTATATTTTCCGGGGTTAATGACTTTAGTAAGGATATTAACTAAGTTTAGGCTAAGCTCAAGGTTAAAGGGTTTAGTATGTACCAATATTGGTTAATGTTTGGGATAAAGCTGAAGCTCATTTTTTGGCTCTATCAAATCACAACATTCCATTCAGAGATAAACAGGATTTTACTAAATATAGTCCGATAGGGGGAAATAACAGGCTTGTTTGCACACATTCTACTCAGAGCAGATGCAGAAGAAAGCCATCTAAAATGAAGATTAAAGTTTTTCCATTTACAAAAAAAAAATGTAAAAAAAAATCCTCAGATTGTATTTCTTATACACAAGTGTCCCCTGTTGTGTTTCTTTTTCTGTTGAGAAGATGGTTTTGTTTAACAGTTGTCTGTTTGAGGCAACCCTTTAAATTGGTTCCATTATTGTCACTGTTACCATTCAGTCAGAGTGCTCACAAACGCTTGGCTGCAGATAGATGTCCATGGAAAGTTGTGACAAACCCCAGTGGGCAGATGCAAATTGTGAAATTCACCTCGGACTGTAGATCAGACTTGGAGGTTTGAATTCAGACCTAGGTCAGGGATAGAGTTAGTTAAGTGAATTGTACTCAATATAACATCCTGTTAAGGATAAAGTGTTTTTGTATTTACGTGTGTGTATCTGTACTGTCTAGTTTGTTACATTAGCATGTGCTATAATCCAGTTGCTAACCAAAGTCATAAGAACACACAGTCTCTCCCTCTCTCCAAACACACATAAACACGCAAACAGGGATATGTAGAGCTTATGCAACATGCTGTACACACTTTATCTTCCTCACGATGTTCATTACTTGGCTAAAACTGGAGGATTATGGTAAGAAAGCCGCAGATTATTGTAGACCCACAAAATAACTCTGCATCTCACAACTAGGAAAATCAAAGAGGCACATCTGCTTGTGTATTCTCTTTGATATGTCACAGAGTGATGCAAATTCAAGTGCACATTCCATCACTGTGCAAAGAATGGCTCTGGGTTCCTCAACCCCTCCAGGCAAGTTTTCATCATCCAACTGCTGTTGTTGTGATTTAGCGCCAGGCTACTGACACACACCTATGTCTGATTTCTTTTTTTTATTTCTGCTGCAATTATAATTGGTATCCATCTCTTGGGCTCCTGATTTGGCTGAGAAAATATGGCCTGTCGTGTCTCGTGTTTAAAGTGTCAGGGTGAGGAGGGACTTTAATTTACACTCTTTTTCACCCAGTCAGCATATGATCAAATGCCTCTGTGGGAAAGCTGTTGCTCGGGGGTGCCGTTGCTCCCTGTCTACTGCCAAGCAAAGCCAATAAAGTGCAAATGAATGGATAAAACCATTATGGTGGAACTGAAAGCTTTATCTTCAGGAGTCTTAAACCACAACACAATGAGGGCTTTTTTTTTTTTTTTTCTATGTCAAATTAGTACATTTTTCGCCCATCCACAAAGACTTTCAGCTTTGTTAAAAGCAGGCCACAAGATGGATGCAGAGAACATTAAGCTTTTAATGGGTAGAGTATTTCTAAAATCAAAAACAGGCCAAAAAATGACTGATTTGCTGAGGGGAAATTAGGTGAGATCAAACACCAAGTCATAACTTCCCAATGAGACAAGACATCTGAAGCCTCTTAAAAGGGAATGTAAAATTGATCCATCTTAGTGCTTGTATGGATGTTTGCACAAGCCCAAGATGAGAGCTACCTGGATCATTTGTGTGTGTGTGTGTGTACGTGTAGTGTCCTGTGAGTTATGGGGAGGTCTGAAGAAGGTGCAGGTAGTAAAACAGAATAAAGACAGAAATATATTTTCCTGCTAAAGTGTCTATTATCAGGATGCTCCAGGATGCTGCAACAATACGTCGGAAAGATTAGCTGCTACTTTGGGAATGCAGCTTACTTTAATTTTTCACAATTGTCCATAATCATCCAATATGACCAATGAGTGCACCATAGTTCAGCACAATAGAAGCAGTCTGCAGGGGTCACTGAATTGTAATGTTGTAACAGCACACACAACAAGAATTTGGGAAGAATAGTGATCAGTGCTGTGATTGTTCCTGCTAAACTACAAGATTTTCAGCATTTATTCTCAACTCTTCACCTGATTGTCCCTTTCGGTTTTGTTGGATTTAAAAGTTGTAGTGGGGGGGAACAAAACTGTTGAAACAGCAGCAATACTGGCACATGTATTTGACTAAAATCATGACAAAATATAGTTGATTTAATTTAAAAATATATTTATATAATCATGGCCAGCCATCTTGTACCAGGATGTCACCACAGTTGCAGTTGAAGTAGTGCTTAAAGGTGGAAGAGCAAACTTAACAATTTATTACTAAACCTGTAACAGTTGAGGACAGCACCTGAGCATCAAGGACTAAGAATCCCAAATAACTGTTAAAACCATGATTGCTTTAAGTGTTAGTTATTTTGTGTTCATCCGTGTTATTTCTAAGATGTGCACCAGTATGCCTGTGTATATTCTTAGTCCTCCGAATTATGTATTCTACCACTGATATAAATTGAAGACAACCAGTGTTTTGCTCAAATTTTTCTGAAAACATTTCTAGACCTATCCAGGAGACGTTTTCAATTCTGGAGACATGCAGTTGAGCAAGCAAGTTGGACTGAACTGGGAGCCTACAGAAATAATAAACTCTCCTGGATTGGTGTCAAAATATATTCAGGAAAAACTGAGCAAAACTCTGATTGCCTTCAATTTAAGCTATTGTAATGTGCATTAGTAGTTCTGTGGCAACTTGTTGAAAGATCAAGATCCTGAAACACCAGATGTGATGAAAGTTTTTGGCTGATGGACTCTCAAAAGTAAGCACTGAGTTCAATCAGGTCAGTCAACAGTATTGTTTATTTATTCACAAAGAAAATTCAAACAACAGATCGAAAAAATCAAATTCTATATAGATAATTTACTTCCAATTACTTACAAAAACTTTTAGTTTAATAATTTAACCCTTTAATCAATAACATAGAACCATTATATATGACTACATATTATGGTTATAGTAATATATAACTATATATTACAACTATAATAATAGTATAGTTGTAATATATTAGTTATAATATTATAACCATGTAACTGTCTTATAGTTATAAAATGGTGCAGAAAAATCCAGATTATTTTGCCATCTAGGAAAAAAAGTAATAGCTAAGGAGGCCAAGCGGATTGTACTCACTCACTGACTGCAGCAATTCCTCATACTGAAATGACATGTGGCGATAGTGGAAAAGAACCACTACCACTAAAGGAAGGGAAGAAACTTTCATCAGAAGAACAGAGCAGACGAATATAAAACACCAACACATTTGTCCAAGAGGGCTTCCGATATTAAAGAAAAAGCTCAGAGTTAATGGCAGAATGGATCACTTAATGGCTTCAGACTTCAAGAGTACTTTTGAAGGTACTCTGATTTCTGTGCTTATTTGGATTTAATAATCACTCTGTTTAGGTTTCACAATATAATGATGGACATTTCTCAGCAGAGAAGCATCCACACACATATACAGAAACACATTCAGACTTGGTTACTTACATATGTCTACAATACACAACTAATTTAGTTAAAGAATGGAAAATGTTACTCTCTTTTGGTTTTCCCAAATCAGTGAACAGGTATACCAGTTGAGTTGTTAAGGCATATTCAATCTGTCTAAAAACAGCCACTGATATAGAAGTTTGTAAAAAGTTATAATCCCATTAATCTCTAAAAGGGCCTGAGATTGCTGAAACTAGAATCCCCCAACCATGTCACATATCAAATTTTACTTAGCAGTCCATAACATATATAATGTAACGATCATAACTAACGAAACAAGCAGTGATTCATTTACTCCATTAATTTTAGATTTCTGAGAAATTATAACTTTGGACATTTTGTCAGGTAGAATCCACTACAAATATTGTTCCCCCAATATATTTTGTTTAATCAATTGAAAATCAAGAAGATAGCACATTACTAAAGGTATAAATCTGTGGGTTTGCACCTTAACTCCAGCACAAACACCTTATTTAAGATGGATCAACAAAAATGAAGCATCCTTGATATCCTCCATCAGGTAATTTCTGCATGTATTTAAAACTTCCTTGGGTGATACCTTTCAGCTGATGATCATCTGCTGATTATAGTTATTTACATTTACCATTATGTCTTTCGCCCAGCTTTTTTAAAAGCAGACATTATACACGATGTTGATAGTTTTGTCATGTTTCATCCAAAATGATAAGTTTTTGATTTCCTTGAATTAAACAGCATGTAGTCTGTGTATATTACTGGGAACTATAAGCAACTAATATCTCAGTACTAAACAAACAAGTTTGATAAATTGACTAGAAATTGGTAAACATTCAAGTAATATCCCAAAGACCTTTGTAAAACCTTGAAGCTTTATGAGCATTGTGAGTCGTTATAGAAAAGTCAGTTTTGAAAGCAAACACAAAAAACAACACTGGTCCAGGAACACAGAAAGTCTGAGTTCATAAAGGTAATTGCAGCAGTAGCTTAGTCAATCACTTTGTGTAGAAAGTAAAGGCAGTTAAAGAGTAACAGGATGGCTAAAAGTACGCATAGTTAGTCACAGTAATATCTTTCTCAATGGCTCCGCTCAATGAGATACAATTAAAACTGTTATCGGGGTAATTTTTTATGCTTTTTAATTAAAATAACGTTTCCAAGGTGAAATAGAATTTTAATGTGCAGGAAATTTACGAACACAATCCACTGTACAAAACAAATAATTAAGAAATGATGTAATACAGTATTTATAGCTCCCCCATAAAAAATAAAAAAAATCACTACCTCCTTCTTTTCTCGTATGCAAACATCTATCCAAAGTGTAATTGCTTTGTAATTCTCATATAAAGTCTCATAGAAGTGTTGACATTTTAAGTTTTAATATGTCTAATAAGAAAATAAAACCACACAATTAAAACAGGGGCATAACATGTAGGTCCTCAAGGGTCGGTATCTTGATTCTCTCCCTGATGATGGTTACTATCTCCTCAATATACAGATGTTTGCAAGAGCTCTAATAACAAGCCATCATTTATCCAAGTGCATTGAACCAGGGATAGAACCAAAATCTGCTGGATACCAGCCCTTTGGAAATCCTGGGTTTACAACTTTTGCTTTCATCCTGCATATGGACTAGGGAAGCCACATAAAGGTGCAGAAATAAGCACTCTGTTGTTTGCCCATGTTTACAATACTTAAAAATAGAAGCTCTTTTTATAGAATACCAGTTAATGGGATCAGCAACACATTTTAATTTACCTAAAATCCATGCTGTTGTATAGCACAACCAGTACATGCATGGAAGCTTTTTTGCAAACATTTATGTCAGACTGTATCCATCTTCCTATGGACTTTTCAGTGTTTATAGGATAAGGATGTCGATACTATGTGCTGCAAAGCTAGGGGGTATTAATGCCTCAGTTCCAGTGACAGACTGCTGCGAGCTATCCAGGAGTGGATCAGCTATGTTCACTGCATCCTGATGAGCACACTGCTTTGGGAGCTTCTTTAATTGGCCGCGCCCTTGAAGTAGCACTTAAACCGCACAATCACACATACACATGCATATCCCCAGCAACACACACACACAGATAGACAGATGCATGCTGGCCCCAGATATCTTTGGAACCCACTACTCTAGGTTATCCCATTCTTCCAGCCCTACACCGCTAATCAGCAAGACAGAGGAACTAAGTGGATAAACGAGCGAAATTCCATTTGTTTATACACAGGAAGCTGAGGGGTGAAATGTAAAGCAGTCGAAACGGAATATGCTATTCCCCCAGATTGCCAGTCCTTAATCCTCTCTGTGGGTTATTATTGTGCTGTTAGAAAATTTGGAGAGACAACCTATTGAGAACATGCTGCACCCCCACCAGAACACAAACACACACATACACCCTCAACTTGCTTCTTAATATGATAAAAGGAAAATAAATGTTAGCTCTCATCTTGAGTAGGCTGTTAAATAGGGCCAACTAGATGAGTTAGTGCAATGAATGCAATTTCAGGATGACGCAAGTGGACTCACTTGGGGGTGTGTATTTTTATTTTCATAAAAATCCGCTGGATCATAATCCTTCAAAGCCTTTAGTGGCTTTACCCCCAAACAGTAAATATATTAAAAAAATGGCCTGACAATACTGAGACTTAAATTAAATAAACCACAAATTCAAAGATAAAAGCTGCCCATCTGAGTGAATGTGCCTCTGCAAAGGATTCTGTAATGGCAAAGACATTATGTGGTGTGAGCTCCTAACATGCACAAAGAGAGATGGTTAATTTGTCAAACGCACTTCATCTAGTTCTGTAGCGGAGGGAACATCTTTCAGTTCAGTCTGTTTTTTCACGGTTATTCTCTGACAATCCTTGAACCAGTGACCTCTTTTCTATTTGTGCATCCTTAAAAGTTGAATGTCATTTCTAATCTTGTTGCAGATATGGAGGTGTGCAAATAGCTACTTGAACACCGGCGACGCTGATTATACCACAGTGGGAAGTGACTGATGGCCTAGTAAATTGTTAATTAGGCAGAGCAGAAGCTGCTCTTAAATTAGATGTGTGAATGGATACATTGTCAGCCTTATAAGTCAACCCGTCTTGGCTCTTCCTCATGCGGGCTGCACTGCGATTCAGATGAAGTAGCTCACTGACCCAGGATGTGAGCAGCATCAGAGTGAAGCCACGATTATAGATAAATACCAAGAGATGGAAAGAAAAATGCCTTTTACATGTGAGTTTAAATTTTTAATAGCCATCAAAATTATACTACAGGTACATTTTAAAATGTATGTCTGTGGCTCAATACAAAGCGATAAATGGCTCCATCTCAATTTGCCTCTTTATTTATTTATGCTTCATTTCATACCTATGCATCATAACTTTGGCCCATCCTTTGTGCCTGTAAACAACCCATTTTGTTGCCTTGTGCTCAAACGATTGAGCATAAATTTGTATGTTGTTTTAAAGTACTTTCATAAATTCCGGAAAAAAAAACATAAAACCCAGACCTACTTTTTTTTTCTTCCGGTTTTCATATTCGGGGAGATTTAAAAGAAGTCATTTGTTTCAAAGGTATTTTATAAAAGTTAACTATAAACCATTGCAATAAGTCGGCAACATATTACTTTGGTTTTATCCAAATATCAATCGCAGTTTGTTTTTTGTTCTAAATCTTTTGGCACAGTGGCCAAAGTAATGTGTAATCTGACAGAAAGGGGGCAGAGAAATTGTGGCAAAGGAACCATGAGCATCTTGTCACTCGTGTCTGCGACTCTGCAATGTTGAACACAGTTCAAGACCGTGTAACATGATGTTGTGAACAATGCAACGCTTCATGGGACAGAGGCTATTTTCAAAATAGAAAATACAATTCATCTGTATTCTGTAATATTAACATATTAAACTTTTTAAATCAATCGCATTTATTAAGGGGTTAATGTTGACAGCTGTATACGAGATTTTAACATTTTCATCAGGTGATACCTTTTGTTCATACACCAATGAATGAGGTGAGTTGCAGGTGGGAGCAAAGGATTTGTAAAACAGGAAAGACAATCCTACAACAGCTAGCGGGAAGTAAGACACTCTAAACATACTCGGAAGCATAACAGTGGAATCAGAGGAAATCCCACTTGTCTCATAGTAAGAACAGCCTATAACCTTCACTTTGCAAGAACACTTAGGTTTATCTACATGTAATTCACAGGCCAGCCTCCGCAAAGCAAAACATTCCACAAAGGAAAAGAGCTCCTTTTAAGCTGGTAAGTCTTGTGTCCAGGTGAATCAGGTTTTGCTCACAGTTATCTAGGGGCTCAAAGTAGGCTATTCTTATTTAAATGCAAATCTGACAACCCTGCTTCATCTTTGCTCTCCTCTGTCCCTGTGGACTGTGTGCTAAATGCATATTCTTCCATATTCTGTACATTCCTCTCTTACTGTTGCTTTCTCCAACTTAGCTTACACGGTGTTGATCAATCTTCTTTTTATAATTCTATTACCGTTTCACCCTGGAACACCTTGTTGCTGTTTCTGTCATCACTCTCAGGTGTAAATGCTGATTATCTTGTGTAGATATCAGGCCATGGCAAATTAAATGTGACCACAACTAGCCTGCCAGGACGTCCATTATAATGATATCTGTAATCTGCTGGGCTCAAGGGAGGCAGTGGGGAGGGTTGGAAAGATAGAGGGAGGGTAATGTGAGGGGATTTATTACAGATCTGGAGGCTGGCAGGAAAGAGGCAAGCATGGACGTTAGCCACTTAGCCCACAATGGGATTCACATCGACCATATGTTATGTATGGCTTCAGGATTATGTGAACTAGAGTTCCTTCCAAGATTGTCACATCATCAGTAGATGAAATTAGAAAATTGTTGATGAGTTAGCTTTCCCCTTCTTTGTCTTTTTTTGTTTGGCTTTTTCAGATAGTCAAAAGGTTAGACTGTTTCAGACCTGTTTCTTATTCATGCGTTTCTGAATCATTCAATACCCAATATAAACTTGAAAACTCAGCACCTTGTGCTGTTATGTAAAATACTATATTTCATCAGTATTGCATGGTCTACAGTAGTAATTTGATTGTGTTCCACTTACAGCAGTCATGTTATCCCTAAGATTTCAGAACTGATTGTCTGTCAGTTCTTTTTAAAACTGACAATCTGTCTTAACCAAACTTTTTACATTTTTGTCTGTCTACCATTTAAAAATCAGATAAAACTTTTGCTAGTTCTAGCTAAAGATTATGCCACTCAGTTTTCATTTTTTACTGTTATTTTTGGTTATTCATTTACCCCTCAATACTTTTTGATCTAGTCTGTATTTTTAGTCACTGTTTTGCTGTTTTTCCATCTTAATTTTTTTTTCTACACCTGCACCCTGATAAAACCACAATGATTTCTCTGTTTCTGTGACATGCAACAAATCTCCTTCTGCAGATGAAATTTCTGTATAATCGTGACTGCTTTTTGAGTTAACCAAAAACCATAGCTCTTACACACTTAAACTCCATTACAGCTGTTCTTCTGAACCTTGTTGAAAATCAATTCCATGCTGATAAAATTTGTCATCTGGTTGGTTTTTCCTGGATTGCTGCATGTTTCCCCTGAAAGCCAGATTTCCAATAATATTTTGAGATTGCAATACCCTGAAATTTTATAGTTTGTAAGTGGTTTAATTCCACATTTCCAGAGATACCAGAACAAGAGACTACAAAGTTTGAGAGAGAGTCAAAACCCAAAATAAGAAAAAATAAAACATGATGTTTAAAAACTGATTGTATGTCTTAAAGGTAACAAACAGGAGTTCTAAAGTCAATCCGAAGTGGAAAGATGACAAGAAGTGATATCTGATGAAGCTCAGAAGAATGACAAACGGATGTACATTGGTTTGACTGTCTTGACGCCCCCATATCTTGAGGTCTGCGGGAGTAAACATTTTTTTCCACTCCTGCAGATTTCACATGCTTGTTCTCATGCCTGTTCATGTTTTCAGCAAAGCCCATCATCACAGCAATTATCCCAGGGAGAGAAATGAGCCCAGCCAACTCTCCATTTCTGAGCTGTAAACAAATTATGCTGAGGGGGTCTCAATGATATCTGTATGAAAAACAAAGTAGTCTGAAATCAATTCAGTCCCACTGTGCCGTCTTAGGTCCTCAACCAGCAAATTCTTGTGAGAGTAAAAATTGCCAACAAGGAATGAAACTGGCTGTAATATCAATACTTTTTGATCTAGTCTCTATTTTAAGTCACTGTTTTTGCTGTTTTTCCATTTTGCATCTGTCTTCTAAAGTGCACCCTCTTCCATTTGTTTGGGTAATGAGTGTTGACAGAGCAGCATTTCCTCAGTTAGCATAAATCAAAGCCAGAAATTTCCACCTGGCACTTTAATTAAGCACTTGATGAAGTTACAACTGGCATATGCCTCTTTAAACTTAATGCAATTCAACTTGATCCCAATAAGTCAGAAAAGGTTAATTTTTCTGGCATTATTTTGTAATTAACAACACAACTTGCGGCCTGAATTTAAGCTCATTTGCATTGTGGAGATTTCAGGTGGTTTAGCAATTGTGCTATGGGTAATTGACAGGTTCTGTTTTTTCTTCTGTTCTGTAGCCACACTAAAAGGCATTAGCATATTGAGTTTGTGCCTAGCTGTTAAGTATTTCCCACCTGGCATTTAAAAGGCATTACAAGAACAAGCGGTGAAATATGAGACAGGACAGTCTTCAGCCCCTTTTTGTCTGCACTCACATACATATTTCAGAAGTACCAACCTAACATTCAAGTAAATATATATGAAAGTAAAAGAAACGGGACTGCCTAAATCTGCTGTTGTTTGCTTGCTTACACGAGGCTTAGCAGGTGAACAATATTTTTAGTAGGGGTGAACGGTTCATGTTACTCTCCTACAATTTACTCTGGTGCAACAGACCGGAAATTGCTTTGAATGCTGCTCTAGGTTAATGACATTTGTGACTCCACAAAGCCCCCTGAATCCTATTTACCGTTTCTGAATCATGACAAATCAGAATGGAGAACCTAAATCTGATCTTCACTTGGAAGGGGCTACAATCACAACAAAACAGACTTTGAAATAAAAGAAAGAGCATGATAGAAACACCTTTCACATCCTTTGACGCCCAGGTAAGAAGAAAATATATCTTAGAAATCTGTGTGACCCTTTGGTCAGGGTTGTCTCTGAGACAAGGTTGTGCCCATGTCTCCATGTAAATTGCCATGTAACACTTTCAGGTTTTAGCTTACACATAAAAACTTCTTCCAATAAGTAAGTCACCCTTTCAGTAACAGTGGGAAACATTAACTGAATGTTATAGTGCGACAATGTCCATCAAAAGCTTTCTTGAATTTCACTACCGGGATGAAAAGTATCCATGGACAAATTGGAGAAGTGTACATTGTACATCAAAAACAGATTTTTACACTTTGGCATTCTACCAACGTCTTGACACATATGCCTTTTCCAAACTTTCCAGCTTTTATTCTGCCCATATCACCAAAGCACCACTCATCTACAACCTGTGATTTATGGTCTGTGTTTCAAATACATGTTGTGTAGCTCAGATGATCTTCTGTTAAATTACTTGTGTATGTGAATGTACAAGATAGTTCTCACTTGTGATTTGTTAGATGCCAAACTGCACCAGTTGGAGAAAATGGTTGGGCTATGAGGGGAATTTCCATGTTCGCTGTTGCTTACTTGATAACTTGAACTGGTGTGTTTGAAAAACACGATCTTTACGAAAACATTTTGAATCACTCAACAGGAGTTCATACCAGGTTCCAGTTATTTCGTTCTATTATTGGTCAAGTTTTTTCTCTCAATTGTTCAGTAATGTCCTTGCTTTTGCTGTAATCTGCTAAAAGTTGTTAGAAGTAAAAGCAAATCATGCCACAGCTGCTAAAAAAAAATATATATATTTTTTTACAACATGTCAAAATGTACTTCTGAAGGAATAAAGCCCCAAATTATAGAACATTATTTCCTGTTATAAATGTAATACCAAGATTGGTAAATTTGAGTTATTTTGTTTCTTACAGTAGTTATTAAATAGATAGCTACACTATGGGAAAATTCAAGTGTCACAGCAGAAAACAACAGAATTGCTAAAAATTGGCCATCTGTGTGTCATCTGTTTACATAAATAGTTTATATATATATATATATATATTTTTGTTGATAATTTTGAAAAGAAGATTAAAACACTAGGGAACTAATTCCTCTCTGTTCCATCCCAGTAATGATGTGAAAGATGTGAAGAAGAAGAAGGGGATCTGGGTCAACCCACACCTTTACCAATTTGTCCACAAGTTGCTCTTTTTTCTCAACCTAGCTCCTTTTTCAACTTTTAACCCCAATCAGTCAGTTGCTCTCTACTGCTGGTCAATACTTTTAGAAAAGAAAATGTTCACATTACTTATGGAGCTTGTAAACTCTTGATCAAACTAAAATGAACACAGCACTGCTATTATATATTATTACATTTCCATTAGCAGATTAGACAATCCAGTCTGATAAGAGGTTTGTGTTTCCTTCTATCTAAGGAAAACCCAATCTCCTGGGTTTCCCTAGAAACATTTTAAGCTAATTTGAATAATTATTCAAGCCGTTTGATTAGTATAAATTAGAATGTATGTATGATTGAATTGAAATTATTTTTTATACAATGCCTCAAGATGATATTTGTTGTGAATTTGCGCTATTCAACACTGAATTGAGTTGAATTGAATTTATTGCATTCACACAACCAGTGCTTGTTAATATAGGAACAAAAAGACATGCAAGAATAAAAACTTCTATAGCAAAGTGAATCTTGTTGCAACAATTAATAAAAGGCAACACTTTTACCTAGTCTTAACTGAAAATGTCTGTCACACGCTTGGTTGAGCTGTTAATGGAAGCACTTTGGTGGGGAAGTATTTGGACTCATTTGGAGTTTCACTTCACTTCCCATTAGTTCTATCCATACTTTATTCTGTAATGGAGAGAGGCTGAGTCAAAACCCTTAGCATCATGAATAAGAAAGTACAAACAGCCATTAGGTATTTCTGTTATGAGAGCACTGTGCATCAGTGCTCTCTATACACAGCAATTGGCCGGAAACAGAAGGACGGGAGACTGAAAACTTTATTACAGATGGGAATAAGGCCCTCTCTACACCCATCTGGACATTTTATGAGATTTTCTACTTTCCTTCCACCTTACATCCACTTGCAAATAGAGTTTTAGTATCAAAGTTAATGATTTTTTGACCATATCCACAATATCTCTCTTATGTTTTTAAATTTTGCAAAACACATCTGCTCCATTTTCACCTTCTGTCTTAAAGGAGTTTTTTTTAAATGTTTGCTTGTGGTTTATACATGTCGACTGGCTGTCCAAAGGGTATTGAAGGCAATGAAATTAAGGCTCACTTGGCACATGCCCACACAGGTTTTCTGGACTGGAAACCACAACATTGGCAATGTTTTTTGTTTAATTGTCATACAGAGTCAGCACATTATTCTGACTCTGCTTTCCTTAAACTTCAAAAGTAAGATGAAGATGTTAAGGACTGAGAGGAAAAGGAAACAGTGTGAAGGAAAACAAGAATTACAGCTGGTTCTGAGTATTTCTAGCCATAACCAACTTTATGCTTTCTTTTGGAAGCTGCATTTCTGTATTTTTGTCAATAGTGCGGAAATATAGCATTGAAGTTGAAATTTTGATTTCAGTTTGCAATTAAGTATTAATATTTATGGACCTACTACCATGTCGTATGTCTTGCAGCACTTTTCTTTGAGAAGAGAACTTATCTGTTGTATGTCTATATATTGACATATCTATGGATTTCACTCGCTCTGTAAAAGTGTGTTTTTTCCAGTTCCATACTTATTGGCGAAACAGTCAGTCAAAGCAGAAATTATTTCAATTTGTTTTATGTTTCTTGTTTTTTCTATTCATAACAGCAAAAAACAAACCTTTTCTACGTAAGTCGTATCCAGCTCTTCTGTTTCAGTAATCTCAAGCATGTTTTCATTTATATTGACTAGAAGATGACTCCTTTTTTTTCTCCTGATAATGGGCCCTGCTGATACCTTATCTTCTCCGGTGGAAACTTTTTCCACATTATGTAACTGCCACTGAAACAGCCTTACTGTAACGATCCCTCTGTCAGTTAATCATCAAACTAATTATGTTTTTTGTTTTTTTTTCATATCAGCAGCGAGTGCT
The DNA here is from genome assembly GCA_903066815.1 of Brachyrhaphis roseni. NCBI lineage: Eukaryota > Metazoa > Chordata > Actinopteri > Cyprinodontiformes > Poeciliidae > Brachyrhaphis > Brachyrhaphis roseni. The sequence continues at coordinate 32,374 of CAEFZY010009561.1, read as the reverse complement.
GCCTGTATGTAATTCCTTCTTTATCACAGAGTGGGTTTATCGGCTCTCTGCTGCTGCTGTGAGAACTATCCTCTTGTGTGCCACCTTCTCAATGAGATAGAGTTGGAGCTGAGCATATTGGGACCGTATTACAGTATCGACTCCTCATCCACTTAAATGGAGAATAAGCTCCTTTTACAACTAATTAGGGCCATTAAGAGAAGGAGGGGGGAGAAGGGGTGCATACGCTAATGCAGTTTTGCACAGATAACAGAAACATTGGCTCATTTTAGCGGCAGGTCAAGACAAGAGTAATTAACTGCTTATTAAAGTCGCAGTGTGACTTGTTCGTGACTCGTCAAGATGGTGGCCTGGGCATAGAGTGCTGATATGGGTGTCATCGAAACTGTGACTGATTGCTTCCCAGACATCCCACTATTTGGCTCAGACACTTTGCTAGAGATTCACCTTTTAAATAAAATCCATGGCAATATGTAAACAGAATAACTTCAGATGTTTTGCCTTCAGTAGAATTTAATGAGTGGATGTGCTTTTAGCTTCATTTGTGAGTAAATGTCTGAGTCTATGCATTAAATTCATATGAAAAAAGAGACTAATGTAGGGATAGACACAAATCTCTCATCAAATAAAAGATGAAATGCAATTTCTGTGTTAGTAAATGTGTTCTTCTACTGATGATTTTAGAAGGAACGTGTCTCTGCACATACAAGTGCCTTTTGCTGAAAGTTGCTTTGGAACAACAGTCTAATGTAACCGTTGGGAAATTACATGTTACATCACCAAAATTAACATACAAAATTGTCTATCCAGTTTTGACCTACAATGTTCCAAGTTGTTTGTACTTTTTCCCCATTATCATAATCTGCCACTCTAATGGAGGATTATGCAGGTTAAATGCATGAAGGACTTGCATAATAGCTACTATGGTAGAAAAATTGTTATTTCGGAGCAGCCTTAACATGCTGCACACTAAAAGCATAAAGTGTTTTGTTTGCACTTCTTTACGTAAACATATGCTTATCACATAAACCATAATGTTAATTTATATTTCTGAAAATCCATCGAGACAGGTGCAGCCTGTTTCTCTCTGCAGGGTAGGATGTACAGATAAGCAGAAATTACACATAAATAAATATTCATTGTCCAGATGTCGATTAAAAAGACAAAACAAAGCTTAGCTTCTGCAACAAGAAGCAAGATGAAACAAGACTGCTTTAAGAGTTCCTCCACCTTAGGTAAGCTGTTGTTAAGCTGAGTATGCGGTTATCTCTCATCTACTGTGCTGCATACAGGAAGACAGGAAAGGGAAGGGAAATAAGGCCAAGGCATTCTCCTGGCATATCGACTCCTTCTTCAAAGAGATTTTAACAGAGCACCAGTTTTTCTTTTATCTTCCTATAATTCCAAGGATGCCATCCCAAATTAAAATGTAATGTGACCAAAATAAACCCAAAACACAAAGAACTAAAAATAATTAAAAAAAAGAAGTGTGCACAAATAATTAAACTGAAATAATTCAGGTCATATTTTCCACTGCTCCATTCTAGCATTTCTTGGGTTCTATGATAATAAGCCAAAACAACTCTTATGTTTATACAAAAAAAAAACATCAGGTTGTTATAGATGAATCGTCATTCGTGGCACAAGAACTCCCAATAATAAAACACCATGATATTAAAAGGAAGTCTGTTTCATTGCTGTTATCACATGGTTTTGTCAACACCACAGTAAGAAAAAAAAAGAAGCTTGCCTACATGTAGTAGTTGTCACGGACATTGCAGCAAAATAACATGTACAAAAGGACAAGTTCAGAATGCCTGAGAAATCTGTGAAGGTCTCTCCCACTGCAGAACACCCACTTCATTTGTGTGGAGGAAAATAATTACGATTTTTCTTTTTAAACTCAACACAAGTCAAAGAAAATTTTTAACATTTTTAGCTATAACATAATTATTTTTTCCACAATCTACATTACAGTGTGCCTAAATGGATCATGTGGGCAGCTGTTCACCTTTCAGCTACTGCACTTTGTTCAGACAATAGGGACATTCATCGTTTCAACAAATTTTTCTCAGGGGGATGTAACACCTACACTTTGTTGACTCTTTTCCAAATACCTTTTTTATATTTCCTCTGGTTAAATTTAAAATTCTTCACTTACTTTTTTTATACTTTTTTCATACTTGTCCAATACTTTTTTAGTTTAAGTCTGCAGGGGATAGGAAATAGTTTATTCTGGATCAACTGCACCAAACTGCAAAACATACAGTATGACTGAAAGACAAAAATCCTCCTTCTCTCTGCCACTCTGCGCATGTTTATGTATTTCAAAAACCTGTCATTTCTTTGAAAGTTTTTCTTTTTTTTTTTTGAAAATTTCCTTTTTGCCCCGTTTGTATCTTAAAACAAATCCTATCTTTCAAACACATCCCCTTGGTGAGGTATACATCCCCTGCTTTGCCAGGCAGCAGGAAAGCATGGAGTGTCACCACAGTTTCATAAGTTTCTCAAAGAAACATTTCAGCTGCCTCTTCCCCGTACGACATTGCTGTCACCGACATGGCATGTTTAAGATAAAACAGGGGAAAAGAGACCTTGGAAAATGATCTGGCGGGATTGGTGATGGTGCTGAAGATCAGACAGCAGTGGAGAACCCAGGGAACTGAGAAAGACAGTTTAAAAAAGGGAATAAAAGCATGCATCCTAATGCCACTCTGCATTATGGTCTATCTTTTTTTCTGCTACTTTGCATAGTGATCTTTTCTCAAGGTTTAGATTTCACTTTCTGTACCTCCTCAATTCTCCCACTGTTTCAAGCTGAGGTTATTGCCTTTCAGTGGTGTCAAGCGATCATCCTTATTTCTCATCCAGCTGCCTTTACCTTGGTGTCAACCTGATAAAGGTGACCAAACTGCACAGAATGAATTTTCCTATGATATAATGTGTTTAATAACTTTTCCGGCATATTGATTTGGCTAATTGACTTAGAAATAACGGTACTAAGAAGATAAATGACTTGGTGCCTTTAGTATATTTATGCCATTAGCTGTGTGCTGTACCGGAATGACTATTGGAAGAGCTGCTCAGATGGGTTATCTATCTGAGAGGAGTTGATGAAAACTGATGAATGTGACTGATGTTGACTATCAGCTTTTAGAAAGAGGGTGAGATTGTTTGTAACAAATTACTCTGGAAGACCCATGCGGCTATACATCAGTGACATGCAGTCAGGGGAGGCAGGTGAGACATAGAAATAGTGACGCCACAACTGCAGAGTAAGAGACAGTAACAACGAGCTAGCCATACAGTAAAGTCAACCTATGATATATTTATAGGTTTTTCCTCTTACCACAGCAATCACTTATTAATAATCGCAAAATAAACATTAAGCCTAAAACCATACTACTGCAACAGGCTGAATGTTCTGCTCTTTGTGTGGGAAATATTTGAGTGGTTTTTTTTGTGGCGTTGTTGTCAGTTGGTATGGCGACTAATTTACGCGTAGCTGAACTGATAATGAGAGTGAGAAAGACGAAGTTTTGAGTTGTACTTTTAACGGTTTTTCCCTGTGCTGTGGACCACAGCATGAAATTAGTCATATCTACATCTCAGAAGTTTGATTGAGTTAACTGAATTATTCTACGGCGGTAGCGCGGCTATGCATGACATGTAGAAGAATAGTCTTTTTGCCCTCCAGCGTTGCCCGCATGCGCACAATTTCCTTATGTAAACAATATCATGCAGGGGGTCTATATTTGTAAATATGATTATGATTAAGTCAGTGCCTCACCAGCTATAAACCTCACCACACGTCACTGATATACATCCTGTTATACTCTGCAGTTGTGCCTATTTATTATGTCTTAAAAACATATTCATTTTATTAAATCAGATATAGGATTGTCTAAAAAAACAAACGGTATCTAATTTTCCTTTTCCTTGCATTAGGTACTCTGCTTTGTCAAGCAAATTGGCGAAATAAAACACCTAAAGGATAGACTTTTCTGAAAGTATTATGCATCTGGGTAACAGTCTTAAGCATAACTTAGAAAATTAGACTATATTAACATAAAAGCTTATTTGTCTTTGGCCCATTTGTTTTGGGCTGTCATATGCCAGAAGTCAACAAATTGCTCCCTTTAAAATTTATTGGCTTTTTGAACTTGCAAAGTATACCTCTAAGCATTCAGGAGGTATTTTTAAAATAAGTGCAATGTGAAAAAGATTTGACTTGACTTGCGTTGGGGAAAAGAAACGAAAAGCAGTGTTGAACTGCAGGGTTGGAGGTTGGACAGAGAATGTCAAAACACAGCTCCATAAAAGAAAGCATGTCAGATGCTGGCATGTGTAAAAAGTCGGCATTCCCACCAGCAACAAAATGCTTCTGTACAAGGTCCATAATTCCCCAGAAGCAAAGAAAGGGATTCAAAGAAACTCCAGGATAGTAAATGGACGCAATAACACAACACCTGCTGCTTTCACTGCCCTGTTCATAAGTTAGCCTGAGGAGCTGAATGTCCTCGCTGCACTTAATGGGCAAAAATGGTCTACTAGTTTTATTTTTTAATTTAAAATATTCACATATCGTCTCTGTCTTAAAGTTATGAAGAGGTGTTGCTTAAAGTAAAATTGGCTATCTGAAATATTTACCTTCTTTTTTAAATTGTGCAGAATTATCATTTGTGTTTGGATTCAAAATGTCAGAAATGTGTGGAAAACCAATTTACAGACTGATACACATCTACAGAGAAGTAAACCTCTTTAGCTTCTGATTTAAATTGTAATTATGAGATGAAGTTGAGGAAAGGATCTCTCATGGAATTAGGTTAGAGAGTATTGCACTCACCTCCTGGAATGAGTAAGATGATGATTTCAAACAGATGGCATCAAACTGTAAATGATTTCAGAAAGTTGCAACTGGATGAATAAAGTCGTGATATGCGGCATGGGGACTGGGTATGTTATATTTGGAGGCCAGAACACCAAACAGTTAGGATCTTTAGTGCAGTCTCAGCCAACTAGAGTTCATTCAGCCTTCAACTATCGTACAGAGAATACTACATTATCGACTTAAAGCGGTAATGTTACCTGAGCAACGTTACCTTGCAATAATAAGTCTCTAAGAGCTTTTAGAGACTTTTGGAGACTCGGAAAAGAATGTGTTTTACTTTATTCAATGTGCAGCGGGTGTAAAACGACAGGTGGCCCTGTTGTTTTGCAGCACTCCCTCCGAGCTGCTTTTGATTTTTCCCTCTTGTATCTAGACTGCAATTAAAAATGAGCACAACCAAATCCTCTATTACAAAGCACTTGATGTAAATGGTAATCCTGTATAAGTAAAAACCAAAAAGAAAAAACAGAAAAAAAAAAAAACAGAACGAAAAAAAAACCTGCAGGTAATCAAAAATAAATGAGTGAGTTATGTCTATTTATGGGCAGTTGAGGGAAGAAAGTATGGAACTGACACATTACAAAAACAATTTCAAATCTGGTGACTTTTATGGCAGTTTGTTAGTACTCAGGATATTTCTGCAGGCCGCCGTCATTGTTACCACATGGCATTTGACAACTGACATTAGCTATCAGCTAACAGCTATCAAATATGTCCAGTCACATGTTGCAATCAGTGTTTAGTCTGTTACTGTTAAATTTCATATTTTAATCAACATGAAAACTAGAGTTAAAGCTAAAAGAAAAGAAAAAAAAACTGTAACAAGAGTGACTTGCTGTTAATTGAATAAAGCTAACTTTTTAATCTGATGTCTTTACTCCTTTAGATTATGGTTATTCATCCCCTGTCATTTCTTCCTCACTTTGCATGGTCTGGAATAAAGTAGGATAGTCTTTAAATATAAATCTTCCTCATAAAATGTAGCTTAGTAATAAGCACTAGCTTGTGAATGCAAATTTATGCAATGAGCTTGTCTACGTCTCTCACTCAAAATCCTACATATACTGTAAGTGGTCAGCTTTGAATCAATTCAGCATGTTCTTCCCAGTTCAGCCTCACTTATCAGTCCGTCTTTCCCAAACAACATGGTCACCAAAAGTAGGATAACAGAAAAAAATGGCTGCCCAAAAAAAAGGTCTTACTTGATTTTTTTATTTGAAGTTTAATCTGTCAGGTGCAAACACAAGCACTTTTTCTCCATTACTTGCAATGCAACCTTCTTAAATGGTCCAACTGCAGAAATAAATGTACCTGTAAACACAAAATTTTTCTTTTGAGCGTCAGTGAAGATTTTAACTGTAAATGCAAATTACACTAACATGAAAGTCAGGTATGAATTTATTCTTGACATTAGTGCAAAAGCTCATGAGCAACTTAAGAATATTTGACCCAAGTAAGAGAAATGGTCTGTATTCTTCGCATTTGGTGTCTATTTAAAGCACAGTCCATCCATGATCCCTACTTTTTCCTGAGCCACAGAACTGGAGTCCACATGATTGATGTGATCTTGTCTCTCTGACTGACAGAATCTCCTGATGAGCAGATATTGTATCGACTTTGTTTGGGAGAGCGTGTCAAGTCGCAATGTTCCCAAGAACGTCTACGTTTCTTTAGGGAATAGACTCCAAATGGTGACCCCAAGTCTGATCTTTAAAATGTCAATTTAAATGTAAGCTCCCATCAGATAAGTTCTCCCGTTGGGACATTAGTCCTGAATATATGCCAGAAACCAACTGCTCATTTCTAAGTGGAGAGTCTTATTGACAGAAAAGCCTTTTGGATAAATGACATTTGTAAAGCTGACAATTATCCAGTGATATTTTGATTTTTTTTTCACTTTTGGGTTCATTCTGCTTGCAACATTTCAGCTGGCCCGCTATTAGTGAGCATCAATCCTGAAAGCTTCTCAAAAAGATATGTCCCTTGTGTAACTACACACATAGAACAGGGAAGTATTTTCAGTGGAAACAGGCCTGATGGTACATTTAAGTATTCAATCGGATTTCCTGCTGCGGCTCGCTTATCCCTTCTTTGTGCCTCAGTTTAAGGGGGGGAAAAAAACATGAAAACTAGTAATCCACGAGCCTGTTTCTCTTTCCAAAAAGGTGAAGGCTTTGCAGTTTTATTCACGCCTGCAACAGAAGGCAGTCAGTAGAGAGAAATTTGTGTAACCCAACTTAATCGGTCTCTCCAGTGCTAATGGGCAGTTGTTTATCTTGCCTGTATAATATCCTTGTGGTCTAGAGACTATGCTGCACTGTAGGTCATAACGCTCCTGTCCTGCTCTGTGTCAACCAGCTATCTCTGGTAGGGAACAAGCTCTTCAGTGTAAAACACAACAGACAACGTTGTAAAAAGCCACATAATGGAAAGTTTCAGTTTGAAGCAAATATGTTTTATGGTTGTGTAAAAGTATCATGACTAAGATGAGCATTTTGTCCAGTTGACGGAAGCAACACAGATCAAATGACACATCATGAGGTTGCATATATTGATTGTCTATACCATGTTAATCATAATAAACAGAAAAAAAAACAGACAAACATGAGAGGGGTGAGATACAGTAAATATATTAGTCTTATGAAGTTGTTCTTCATGTCTTGCTTCAAAATAGTCAAATTGCCAGTGCTACGGGCTTCTATGATTATATTGAAGACTCTTTTTTTTTTTTTTCTTTAAGTCTGCATAGTTCAGAAGTTGGTACTATTGCCTTGCAGCAAGAAGGTCCTGAGTTTGAATCTTGATTTGGGCTCTTTCTGTCTGCAGTTTGCATGTTCTCCCCATGTATATGAGCATTTCACTTGGATACTCTAGTTCTAAATGAGTCAATGCGCTCATGGTTGTTTGTCCCATGTGTTTCTGTGATGCCCTGTAATGAACTGGTGACCTGTCCAGGGTGTACCCCGCCTGTCGCTATTGACCATTGGACATAGGCACCAGCCCAACTCAGTAGTTGACTCAGTGTTGTGTCAGGCAAAATTACTTTTGACTCCATGTTAGCTCCAAATCATTTTGCTCCTTTGTTAGTTTGTAGCCCCCATTTATTCATTTCAAGTTTTGATATATATCTTAAGACTTTTGATTTTAATAAACATAAGAAAAAATGCTTATTATTGTTCTTTTAACATTTATTAGCTCTTAAGAGATATGAAAAGTTATGACCTATGTTATGACCAAGCACTTTGTATTGCCTTGTTCCTGAAAATGTGCTATATACCGTAAATAAAATTACCCTTGCCTTTTACCTTTATGATAAAAAGCTAAATATTTATGAAGCACCTCCTGCTGGTAGGTGTTAAGCATTGGAGTCACTTAACTCTGTTATCATACAGTACGCTATAATTAGATTTTGGAAAATAAAATCATTAGCTGTCAAAGTTAGCATAAAATGTCCCCAGTCCAAATGAACTTTATGACTGGAACAAAATGTGCCGTGCCAGATGGTTGTTTTTTGGTACCAGAAAAACTTCAGGCACAAAACCACTAAAATTGCAAATAACAGTGGCAATTTTTTCTCTAACAAAAGCAGTTGTCAAAGAGTTTTTACCAAAAAACTCAACTTGCATAGTTGACATTTAGCTAAAAGAAATTGTGCATCTGTTGGATGTTGTGTCAGCTCTTTGACGTATTATTCAAAATATGCAATTCTCAAAGATTGTCTATTTGGTGTGGGTACTGTATTAAACTCAAAGACTTCTGATTGTGTCCATATATTTGGGGGCTTGCATCACTGTTGACCTGTTCTGGGATTGAATCTCTTCTCCCTTTGAGTGAATCCCATCTATAAAGTTTGAAAACTCTCCCAGTGCGTGTCTGGGTTCTTTCTGGGTATTTGGACTATTGAAAAACATGCATTCTAAATTGCTTTTGGTTGTGAGTGTGTGACATGCACGGCTCTCTGACCTGACCTGGGTGTGCTCTACCATCCAATACTCACTGAAGATCATCAGCTGACCTACATTCCTGCGAGGAGGAAGGATGTTTGGATGGATGTATCAGAATAACCAAAGCTATTTTAAGACTTTGAAACTCTGATTCCTTAAAAATAAGAAAATTAATAAAAAAAAAAAAAAAGAAACAGTTACCATCCATCCAAAGGCTTTTTCACGGTAGCCATTACATAATAACAACTGATGAAGGAAGATGGGCTTTTACTTTACATGTTCAAGGCTGTTTGACTTATCCTGTTAACATTTGACGCTGTAAACTTAATAGCTGTGTTCATTTTTCTAAAAGTCAGCTTTTTAAGACATGCAATTTATTCTGTCTATATGAGTAAATGAAGAGTTTTAATTTGTGATCATTATTTTAAACTGTCCAGCTTAATTGCAAAATGTCTTGCAATTAAATGGAAGTGACATTGCACCCTCCATGACCAAGAGTAAAGTGTAAGGACAGAAATTAGTTGGGATAAACTATGAGCTTTTAAAACACCTGCAAACGGTTGTACAAATGGAAAAAGCACTGCAGATATTTCTCTGCACTCACTGATCAAAGTTTATGACGACAAGATGATATACTGTGCATATAATGCTGGTGTTTGTTCAATTAAACTTCAGGGTTTTTTAACGAGATTGCTGGTCCATTAAACTTTATCCCTCATGCAGTTGAGTCACATGAATTTTGCACCATCTCTTTTCATTTTCATTGTCATTAAACAACTTTACGCTATTTCCATAGTCCAAAACAAGTTCAATGTGAAAGCTTTCTGTTTGTTTTGCTGTTCTCACCTTGGCCCTTCAATGTTAAATGTTCACACAATATTTAATCACACTGGCAGTACATAATGGAGGATTTTAAAAGCTGAGTTGAAGAAAGTCTTGTTTGTGGACTGTATTCTTTTTTCACCTCTTTCAAAATATAAACCTCTATTATTGAACTCAAATAAAAGTACACACATTTGGCATTTATTCGCATATAGTATCTATCTATCTATCTATCTATCTATCTATCACAACCTGTTCTCACTTTCTCATAATTATTGGCATGCACTGTATTGTCTTGTTAGGAAAAAGGAATGAACACTAGGGGGCAAGCTTAACCGTGTCTCACATGTTCCATGCTGTCTTAGTCTTTTCTTTTTCCTCTTCTTTTCTCCTAACACTTCTTTCTGTTTTGTTTGCACCCATCACCGGGCTACATGCTTGTTGCAGGGTGTGAATTCTCACGTTTTATGTGATGAGCCGACTTCATAAGTTTTATGCCTAAAAATTAATCAAAGTGTTTAAGAGTTCATAATGTTCTGATTGGTGGGTTGTTTACATTTCTGGTGGTTTAGAATAAAATGAATTTCATCTCCAGATCCTTTCCCCTGCTTGCAGATACTGTAATGTCTGTGTCTTTGCAGGTCATCTCTTTAAATGCACCAGACTTCCCTTGGCCATTTCCTTGTTAAATGCTTTCTACATCCTTCGTCGTTCTCTTTCCCACTCATGTTCTGCCTCACCCTATGGGTTCCAGCTCTTCCAGACTCTCTAGATAGAGTCCCACTTCTTGCAGGTGTCTCCTTTGCAGTGTCTGACTCAATATGCATCATTTATCTCTGTGCAGTCTCATTCCCGACCTCCTGATCAAATCCCAGCAGTTGATGAGAGCTTTCATCCCATATTTAGCTTACTCGTGTTTCATGCAGCAGCCGCCTTGCTTCCCACAATTCTTTGCTGGTGTAGGAATAGTGGCCGCCTGTGTCTGCTGGTCTCTGTGTCTGCTGTGTCGGTGTGTTCGTTGTTTGTTAGTAGGGATTGAAGAACAGATGGTGTGCTGCGTTTCCCCCTGCAGAGGGTGAGTGATTCAAAGTGCAGCATCATACAGGATGGGCTTTGTACTGCAGAAATCGCTTCTGCTAATGCATCTACATGTGACTATATACCAATAGAAGTGTTACTGCATTTTGCTCCGCAGACAGAGTAATCCTCTGTGGACATTTTTTGGTGATGTTTATCATACGTGTACTTATAGATTTCTTAAAAAATATTTTATGTAAAAAAAAATAAATAAATAAATCTACTTATTTTTCAGAATAAAAACATCCAGATTTCTACATTATTTCTGATTCACAGTCATAAGAGGTATGGGGTTTGTTTTCAGTATTTCCTGAATGTGCAACAGAGTCCCCCATGATGGTCAGGGGGAAAGAAAACCTCAAGTTCAGTGTTGATTTAACTTTTGTATTTTGTGTCACGGCTTGACAATACAACAACAGAAAATATTGTGTAGAGTATGCCGAATTTTACTCCTGTCCTTCATATCTTCCTGGGGCTACTTCTTTTATCCTTGTATCATCCATTCTATTCCCAGACCCCTTCCTGCTTTTATTCTCTCAGTCTGTGCAGTTTTTATATAAAGCACAAAATATCTGCTAAGACATGACAAACTTTATCATTTTAAAATTCAGATTTGATGTATAAAATTGAGAACTCTGGGAAGTTAAGTCTGAAAAGGTCTGTCACTTACACATGAGATTTCGGTAGGAATGATTGTAAATAAAGGCTGAATCTATACAGTACACATACAGCTTAGTAAATGTGCCAGTTAGTCTAAAGGCTATTTTTCTAAAACAAATTTTAAACAATCTGTGCTATTCACTATAAATCTATAGAAGGTATTTCTACCATAGTCTGAAACCTGTGAAAAAGAAGAAAGGAAGAAAAGAAAGATGGAAAACGAATGGATGGATGGACAAACAGATGGATGCAAGGGCGGATGGACATGGACAGCATCTAAAGAGTTGAAATGGAAATCTTTAGTTCTAATCATATACTTTCCCAAACTGTGAGGAACTCTTCATATATTGAAAAATATATATCTTGAACGCTACTTTTACACATTAGTTCTGCATAATAGTTTTCTTTCCAGATTAAAATTGAACTCTTTCCAACACACAGCTGACCAATTTTCAGGAGCTACCTTTAAGAATACCTCATATTTTATAAGATGTGATTTATTTTTAAAATGTTCAGTTCATTGTGGGCATTCCTGCTTTAATTAAAATTACATTTGTTGGCATCCTGGACCCACACAGACTCCCAGCCACGCCCAGCAGGATGGCCGGGGCTTCTGTGAAGGCTCCTTCTCTGGAGACACCTCTTGGCAGAATATTAACAAGGTGGACGGATTCATTTTACTCTGATGACTTAATGCAATTTACTGCCAATGGGTGTTGCCACTGATATAACCAAAACACATGAGTGCCACAGAGTTGTTTGCTGAGTAATCTACCATTTATATCACCCCTATCATGCAGTGCAGATTCATATCTCCTGCAGCAGGAGTGCATTTTTTAAGTGCTAATGGCCAGCTCGTGTTTTGGCCAATGTCAGCCTCTCAAAAATCAAGATTAAAACTCTGCTCAAGATAATCATAACAAAAGCCATGGGATTAGTCATTGGAGATAGAGTCAAGGTCCTTGCCCACACAGCTAATTGAGCTCTTATCTTAGCCCAGGCAATAATGCTATTAATCATAAATGAGGGTCCACACTCATGAGGAAGCTGTGCAAGTGTGGAATGTCATGATTTTAAAGGTTCATTTACAGCTGAGTGGAGACTGTGAGGATTCTCAAAGGTATTCTGTGAGGTATTTTACAAAAACAGGCTAATTAAAGCAAGATGTGATTTGTTATTCTTCTTCATGTGTTGGATTAGTTCCAGCATGAGGTTCTTGTCTCATATTGGTGGCTAGTGAGGCTAATGATAATCTGTGGGAGGAAGATTTGTTGCTCAGAGCAGATGCAAAGCTTCACTTTTCTTGTTTACCCCTCTTTTCCGTAGGCGGTTTACCATAGATGCAGACAGCAAGAAATGGAAACGCAAACATAATCTATTGTTAAGCACCGGAGTCTTTCCACAGCTGCTATTTTTTGATGCCCTGTAGAAATGCACTTGCATACCTGTGAACTTTCAGCATAGCTCTCTCTGCTGTCTGTTTTCTATGACTCTGAGCTATTTTTCCCTCACTCAGAAGCATGTTTACAAACACGCCTTGTTCTCTTATGAACTTTTCTTCAGCGGATTTTCCTCACAATAGAGCAAACGTATTGTCTTTGGTGTTGCAGATTCAAATCATGCTAACCTTTATTTTACAGTTGATAATAGAGTCTGTCAGAGAGCTGTGAAATGTGTGTGCTCACATTGGTGTGCACTCGTAAATTAGCATAGTAGAGGTAGTTGGCCGCTTTGGGAGTAAAGAGGAGAGGTGGTGCAGGAGACAGAGATACAAGCTCAGCACAATGATTGAAATCCCTGCCCTTAGGTGATGGCTGCTAAGGTGATCTGGCAGAAAGTGAGAGCCTCTCTAAGCAGAATCTGAACAGATGGAGAGAAGACTGTAAAGGTTTTCGTTTGAGAAAGGATCAGGAGGGATTTCATCCAGCGTCGTCTCTTTTTTGTCTTTCATCCGGGCTGTGAGTTATGTAGTGCACAAACATTTAGGCATAATGTGAAGAGGCATGTGTAAAAGCCAGTAGCTAATACAAATCCTTCACAAGAACACAAGAGCACCTCCTGCTTGTATATGTAACAAAGAGTCATGGGAGGTTGTTTAGAAAAGCGGATTAAGTTAAAAGACTTAACGTTTTGTATGTCTATATGCCAAGCAGTATGTTAAAGGTATCAGCTTACATCGACAAGGATATGAGAATAGTGGTAATAACCTGTTTTCTCAGTTTCTCAGACAAGATGTTGCCAGTGTTATTGCTATAAATAAAGGTGTATTTTTGACATGAGGTTCTCAGAGAATTAGTACGGCTTTAGCTGTGGCTAACTTTCTTGGCTTTTTTGGTCTTTTTGTTGATACACTGAAATAAAATATTTGCCTGCAGGTATCTCTGTAATTTTGGTCCAAACTTCTTCCCATAGAAACTCTTGTGTTGTTGCTAGACAGAAGTGGCAGGGATTTATTCTAATGACTAAGCTGAACAGCAATTTCTTCTTTTTTTACAATTCATAACACATCAGTTTTATAACCTGAAAAGCAGCAGACTACTGGTTGAGCTAATTTATATAGAATATTTTGTTGCCTTGTACAGAGCATTAAGTGTAAATCAGTGAAGCGTGGATGGCCAGAGAGTACCATTAAAAGCTCTGTAATGCATTTATATTATTCACACATATAAAGCACATTAGCACTAGGTGTAGAAATGGCTTTCATATTACAAGCCACCAAGAGCTTACAAGCTGGAGCTCCGGGGAGAAAAGAACAGCTGAAGGATGCAGTTTAAAAATACCAGATTGTTTTTCTCCAGGGCTGGAATGACTCATTACCCAGGCAGCAAAGCAGGAAGTCTTGTCAGTTGAGTCGTCCCACAGTACAGTGGCACTCAAATTGAGCCAGCGCATCATTTACAGTCCTGCAGTCATTTTGGGAATGATGACAACAGTAACACACACACACGGTTTTACACACACATACACACCTCAGTCAGAATTCAATGAAAAATTCTGTGCAAATTGTGTTTTTTTTCTCTGAGGTAGAAAAAATGTCTCAGGTGGCTGCCATATGCTGGCCTGCGCCTCACATTCCACTCATCTCCTGACTCACTTATTCACAAGAGAGGGGTATTTCGAGATGGCCTAACCAACCCATCACTCACACATGGTGACATTTCCACTAGCATATCTAGCTCAGCTCTTATTTGATGTCCACTCTGCCAAAAGGTGCTGGCCTCGGTCAGGGATGGACCCAAGCAGACATGAAAAATATGCTGAAGGGGTTATAGGGCATACAGAGGGCACACTGATATGACTCTAAGACTCGGATCATCCCTCACCTGAGAGATAAAGAGGAGGAAAGATGACTTCCCTGTGGGAATTGAACATGGTGTCAGCATTTGACCTTTCAAATGAAAGAAAAAGTGACAGATCATGGAAGTAAAGAGTCTCATATCTGGGCAAATTAACAGAAATATTAGCTGATAATATTGCAATTCCTAAAATGTGATTTGCAACAGTTTTTTATCCTCTCTTGTCTCTACACTTCATATTTGAGTTTCTCACCAGACAAACTCATCTTTCTGCAGCAAGTTGCTTTGTCTGCTGATGATGTGACCACATTGAGACGGTGGTAAATAATTCACAAGTCTTTCTCTTCATTCTTCCAAAGAAGGAAGTGCATGTTTAAATGGTTCTCTCCTGGGTGCTAGAGTGGTTTGCCATAACTCTGGCACATCTTTAAAACAAAACGTAGAATTCAAAAGGAAGACGTGACTGATCTCACCTTTGCAAGAGTCCACAATGATGATCCGGTTAGTTTGTATATGAACCGTAACAAAACTGGAAAGATGGTAGGCTAAAGTCCTATTTGCATGGAATAAGGATTATCTGGTGACCCCTTCTGACACCTTGTTGAAACTATGTCACAAAGAATTGCAATCCGATACTATTAAGGTGAAACTCATGAAACGGCCAGTGAATTTATGTTACATGGAAATGTTATTACATTTTAGAGTCTCAAACAAATAATTTTAATTTGAAAAGGATTATGTATTTTTTTTTCAGTTATTTTCATTTTTGGCAACATGTTTGTAATCTGTCAATAATATGTCTGTTCTCAGTGTCATAGAATAATTAACCTAATTGATACACAGAGGATTACCTGAGAGATTATTTGACACACACTTGTACATACAAAAACATATGACAGTCGTTATAATGTTTTCTCTTCAGTTCTTCATAACTGTTCTCACTGTTTCCACAACAGTATTTTACTAGTTGTCTTGGTTGTACTTCAAATGTGGAGCACTTTAGAACATAAAGTGTGTGTTTAAATGCCTCTTTTCTTCACTTTCACTTTAATGTATACAACTAACATCAACTCAACAGAAGCAGGCCATATTCAATTCACTTTGAAAGCTCTAGTTTGTACAAGCTTTGGTTTAAGTAGAAGGTCTGGGATAAAGAATGAATCAGATGTTTGTGCGGAGGCAGGCAAGTATATGAGATCCTATACCTGACCAATGTCAAAAATCCACCCACACATGTTCACACAGTATTGCAGCCTTCGCAAATATTTGCTGGATTTTCAATAGTTTTCACCGTGCAACAAAATCCTACTGCATTACTTCAACAAACCCTATTTTGGGAAAACCTGTGGAAAAAACCTAACGCAATAGAAGCAAAGCACTGCTGAGAACATAGCTCTTATTGTAGGGCAGAGCGGCATAAATAGGGCTCATGGTATTGGCCCCAGCACATTTGTTTGCAGGAACTGATTCTGAAGATGAAAGGAAGGAGGAGGTTTGTCTTTTTCAGGTCAACATGCCTCCAGGGCTCCCTGAACATCTGAAATAGATGGATATACGAGAAAGCTGAGCAGAATTAGTGAACGCTTGTGCAATAATTCACTAAAATTATTTATTATTCCTTTAATTTTATGCACATATCAGAAGCTTTTTCTTCCTCTGGCGTTTTCTTATACATTCTTGTATTACTTCCAATGTGGTCATGGTGAGTCATACACTGGCACGATGAGGAAATTTAAACAGCTGCTCAATGCGATAATGACAGCTGCTGTTCACATATACACTTTATGAGATATGATTATTGAATCGGTTGAATATGACATTTGAAAGACTGAACTAATATTTTTATTTGATAAACTATGTACATGATCATTTTAAGGCATCTAAAACAGCTGCCACTCTGTTGTACATGCAGAATTAAAATATAAAACATTTTAAATGACATCAACTTTAGTCTAATTAGCATGTATGACCACTATCAGGTGAATTGGCGAACAGCAGAAATTCTCTTATTCCTTCATGAGTTGGAGGGACATGCAGTACTTCTTGCAGAAAAACCTTAAAATAAAGTTATTTTTTATTCCAATAGCAGAATCTAACTTAGAAACATTTTGTAAAGACACACTTTAGTTGAATGAAGCGGATTTATTCTAAGTCTTCATAACAACCTTTAGACTCAATGATCTGTAATGAGGTGGGCCTTTGAATTTTTTTTTTACTTTTCTGTGGTGGATATTACTGGAGTTTAAGATTAGTATGACTTTGCCAGGGGATCCGATCCCATCCATTTGGCAATTCATGGTCATTTCTTCCTTGGAGTTTATACTGTATGTCAATATTCACATTGACATACAGCCCTGGATTTAATTGATAAAATAATCCTACATTATTTAGGAGTTTCTAATCATAAGCCATGTCTCTAAATATCTTGTAACTTTGATCTCCTTTATAGCAGGCTTGTTTTGCTTGTAGTGTGCAATCTGATAAAATTTGAGGGGAAAAAGCATTTTATGTGGCTCCGTGCTCTGGTCTTTTACCCTAGTTTCCTGCTGTGGATGGAAACTGTCCTGATGAGAGATATGAGCCTCAACAAAATGTAGTAAAATGCTTTACATTGTTAAGAAAAAACTGTGGAATTGGCTGATAGTACTTTAACAATGTGCACAGTTTAGAAATATTGATTTTTGTTCTTTCAAATAGCTAGCTGACTTGTGTGGTGACAGCCGATCTGTTATACTTTCAGCATGTTAAGACAGCTGTGATGTTTTCCACTGTGATGAATAAAAAATGTCTGCATAGCGTTGTGGTTATGGGATGAGATATGCTTTTTGCGTTTGACTCTTTTTGGCAGTATAAATGTGTTTGCATTGGTATATTTAGTTGCGTTCAGAGATTTCTTCTGGGTTTAAAAAAAAAAAAAAAACTGGTTACAGTTTTTTTTTTTTTTTTTTGCCAGTTCTCAGACAAGTTGAGGTGACTGCAGATGACACATCTGCAGCCAGTCTGCACAGTCAACTGGACTATTTAAGAGACTCCAATATTGCAAAACAGGAGTAGAGTGAAAAAGGTTGAGAAACCCATCATTGCATGAAAAGTGTCTCAATAATGGTTTGTCATGTGGAATATTTTCAGGCTAATTTTTACCATCTTGCCTTCAGGCACTGAACAATATGTGTCATTTACTGCATTTTCACATGAGTGTAACTCAGTTTGCTTCTCTATGCTATGCATTACAGCCGCCTTTGCATTTCCCTAAAGTGACAAACGGGACTTTTTTTATGCCCAGAGTGAGCGTATAACAGTAAGATTGAGTGTCTATGTCAAGAGGAAGGCAGAAAACGTTGGACTCATTTTTAAAATCACTTCAATATGTAGTATTTTATTTTATTTCTCTTCTTGGTAATAATTTTTCCATTTCTACAATGCATATTACCTCCGGTAAAGTAAAAATAGACTTAAGTAAATTACTTTTTTCTTGCAGTAACAATGTCACAGTGAAATGTTTAACCTCCAGTGATGTGCAGTCAGGGGAGGCAGGTGAGGCTCACCTGTCATCATGGAAAAATAATAAATAATGATAAAATAATTTATATTGCTATTTTCACCTTGTGGTTTGTGCTATAAAGCACCTATTTTTTCATTTAGCTTAACCAATTCTGATGATTTTTTCTTCAAAATCGCTGAATTTTGAATTTTTTTGAAAGTCCAAAATGTTCAAAAATTTTCAAAATTTTTGAAAATGTTTCCCATTCAAATGTTCGGAAGCGCAGCCGGTGAGGCAGCAGTGAGCTGAGCCTCATCTGGGATTGCACAACCTCTCGCTAACTGCACTGGCTGCCATTCTGTGAGAGCATGCTCCTCCTGTCTGCACGTCGCCAATAAAATGGCTAAAAAACATTTAATATATGAACTGATTTTCCATAATTTAGCATATGTATATAATGTACAGTGTTTGTTGTGACCAACTGTGTGTGCAACGTGTTTCGTATGCTGAGGAGCGGTCATGAACAGATTCGAGGTGAGCCAGGCAGTTCTCTTGTCTCATGGCAGGGGGTGCTCATGATCCCAGACATTGTGACTCCACAACTGCAGAGTAAGAGACAGTAACAGCGAGCTAGCCATGGAGCTAGCCATATACTAAAGTCAAATGAAGCGATGCATTTATAGTTTTCTCCTCTTACCAAAGCAATCACATATTAATAATAGCAAAATAAACATTAAGCCTAAAACCATACTACTGTAACAGACTGACTGTTCTGCTCTTTGTGTGGGAAATATTTCAGTGTTCTTTTAGGAGCGTTGTTGTCAGTTGCTATGGGAACAAGTCTGTGTGTAGCCTGGCCAATGCAGAGAGCGAGAAAGACGTGGTTTTAAGTTGTACTTTAACAGTTTTTCCCTTTGCTGTGCAGCACAGCACGGAAGTAATATCTACATGTCTAAGTTTGATTGAGTTAACGCAGTTATTCTACGCCGGCAGTGCGGTTATGCATGACATGTAGGAGAATAGTCTTTTTGGCCTCCAGCGTTATCCACATGTGCGAAATTTCCTTTTGTAAACAATAACATGCAGGGGTCTATATTTGTAAATATGATTATGATTAAGTCAGTGCTTCACCAGCTATGAACCTCACCGCATGTGAGGTTCATGCGGTGAACCTCACATGCGGTGAGGTTCACATGCGTCTTAATGCATATTTAAGTGTGGCGGTGAGGTTGGGGAAATCCTTCTTTAAGAACCAATTGTTTTATTGGAATTAACCTGTGACCCACTAAAAACTAGAAAACAAATGTTTTATTTGTGCTTTTTTTAGTGGCTCTTATTTTGATAAGAGCCACTTTTACATTCAAATTGGTAATTAGATTTGATTGAAGGTAATAGCAAAAAATATTTGATAAATTATCAGTATTTTTTTCAACCCTGTTCCTCAAGGCACACACCACCTGACTTTAATTGATGTTTATGCAGGAAAACACCTAAAACATGCAGGACAGTGTGCCTTGAAGGTCAGGGTTGGGAGCCACTCTCTTATACAATAACCATGATGCATTGGGAACAGCTGAATAACAGAATTTGATGTAAAATCAGCAATTCCAAGCAGCTCAGTCCTTCACAAACAAAGACGTGGAGTGCCTTAAACACAAACCAACAAAATACCGTTGCCTGCCATGTCCAAGATGGCTATCTTCTGATGGATAATTCTATCAGCATAATGCACCATGTCACAAAAATCAAAGCACCTCTAATTATTCCTTATAAAGGCTTCTGTGGAACTTCAATTTTTAGTTGCTGCATAGGATGAAGGGCAGAGAAAGTAGGGAAAGATGTGCAGTAAATGGCCTGGGGACGGGAATCGAATCAGGGACAACTGTATTTTGGAGCCTCTACTGCCAGCCATGTGAGACCCTGAACTATTTTCTTTAATGCAATATGAGTTCACCGTATTTCAGTGACCACCACAGTCATCCACTCTCAATCCAATAAAGTACCTTTGGGATGTGGTGAAACCGGAAAGTCACATTATAGCTATAACTAACAAACCAGCTACTCTGTTAGGTTTTCATACCTATACGAAGCAAAATCTCTGGGGAATGTTTCTGGCAAGTTGTTGAATTTATGCCAATAAAGAAAGAAAGTTTTCCAGGAAGCAGTGGTGAAACCTCTTTACTTCTTCGTACTGAACAATTCCAGTATGAAGAAGTACTTAATTACTTAATCAATTCCTAATGGAACAACTTTGGTTTACTCTAGACTAGTCAGATTCAATATAATATATTGTTTGTTTCACTTATTTCTTGCACAAGCAACAATGCAAATTCTAAGAGGGTTGTTTCCGAACATAGGACTTTTGGAGTAATGTAACTGTCAGGAAAAAAAAACAAAAAAACAAAGAAAATCAACTTAAGTGGCACATGTTTGTACCAACTCTACTTTGAGGGCTGCAAATGTAACAAAGTGAATTATGCTTAGGGAGTTTAAGTATGCCAATGGCACAGATGAATTAAAATGAATTGAAAATGACACCAAAATGTGTATTGAGTCATTTCAGCACGCCTTGTGGCCAGGGCATTTCTGTGTGCTTTCTCATCTTCAGATGTGCAAGCATGCAGGGCATCCTGCGGGTGCTGTCACTCCTCACTAGCTCTGTGAGCTCACTCTTAACATGAGGAGGTGTTAACATTATCTGAAGCTGTCATCCAATATTTACTAGGGCCATTATCGTTTTCAAATACTATGCCAATGATTCATTTGGCCTTATTCACTCACATTTGAGTGAAGTAAATAAACCGAGGGCCTCACAGCCTCCCCAGTTTCTCCCAACACTGTTAGTCATTTTGTTTGCAGAAGTAAGTCATTCTCTTTAGAGAACCTGACATGTAATCATGAAAAAACATAATTCAAGGATGAAAATAACATTTTGACTCTAAAATATTACATTTTTTAAATAAAAAAAAAGTGTTGATGTGCACAATGCACATCAGTAGATGAAAGAGAAACCATTCAGTAGCCTAGCTGAGATATTTTGAGCATGTTAGAACCCCAAAAAGGTGGTTCTAACAACAAATATGTTCAAGTAACAACAAATATGTTACTTGAATGAAAACCTTTTTCTATATCCACTCTGCAGTCTTTCAAAGATCTTAATCAAGAAGAAGCTATTACATTCATTACTCACTTTTTATTACAACTTTCTCTTGTGGTAACCCAAACAGAATAAATAAAAAAAATTGGCGCCTTTTAACTTGAGTTCTGTAGCAGACATGGTGACTTAAATCTTCGTTTTAAGTCACTTAATAGTACGCTTGTACTCTTAACAGTCTTTACTTATACTCGTGGTCCTAGACTGTAGAATTTGTATCTCATATATTCAGAATATAAGTATATAAACAGCATAAAAGCTAAGACCACAACTCTGACAGATGCTGTTGAACATGTTTTCCTAGTAAAACACGTTCAACATTATTAGCCAGTTAAGTTTGTGGAGTGTTAGTGCACAGTTTTCAGCTGTGTCCCCAGATCTACTCCTCTAGAGCCACTGTCTTTCAACTTTTAGATGCATCCTTGTTTCTTCATACTTGAACTTTGTACCACACTGGAGAGCTATTTCAGCAATTGTATTTGAGTGTGGTGGTGCATTTACGTATCTTCATTTGTGGGGCAGGAGCTGCAAAACTTCAGCTGGGCCTAAGGGATTGCTAGATGTCTTTAGCACCATATAGGAATTCCATATTTGTTTTCCCAGAACTTTTGGCCAACTATAAAATAATTTCACAGCAATATAGGCAATAAAAAAGTCTCATAAGGATTAGCCTGAGGACTTCTTGCCAAAGCACGTCTTAACATTTTGTTGTGAAGAACTATTGGCAGAGTTTTGCTGGAGCACACAGGATATTTAGAATACTATGTAGAAGTTCAAATCTAAACTGACATAATTTCTTTCCCACCTTCTTGCTGGTTGTTTTGGATATGGATTTCTGCTTAAATCCATCCAATACCCACTTCTCCATGTAGGGTCAGAAGGGAGCTGGTGTCTATCTCCAGCGGTTATCGGGCAGGAGGCAGGATACACCCTGGATAGCTCTGATCAAATCCTAGAAAGTAATTTGTGTTTAAGTGAAAACAAGGATGTTGTAAAATGAGTGGTAGTCTGCCAAGAGACAGCACCAAGACGGCAAAGACATATACTTTTGCAGACACCTTCATTTATTTTTTTTCTAGCCTTGTGTAGATAAGATAACGCCTTTTGCCCTCTTTTAAGCAAAAATCTTTTGGCTGCACTATGAACAGCGCAAAATGTACAATAGGGCATTGTGAATTGTTGGCCTTCTTTGACTCGAGGAGAGCATTTCAACACCCCCACACGCTTATGCTTGGGAGATGCTTGCATTATTTTCTGCTTATATTACTTATCTTCTGAATTTTACATGGCTTCACATGAGAAAATTGCCCATGTCTGTGACACTGGGGGGGCGGGCATGAAGCTGGATTTCATCCATTCTGCATAACCTCTCGGGCAGACTTGAGTCCCGATGCCCTCCATGGAACATTTCACAGTGAGCTGTAGCAGAAAAGTGGGAAACCACTTTGGTTTCCTGCCAGAACTATAATAGAGTTGTGAGTAAAACACCATTTTTTTCTTCCTAATCCAGTGGAACTCTGCCACCTCATATTAATTAATCCACTTTTGTGGTATTTAAGCAGACCTGACTCTATTTTAGCCATGACTAGTGTATGAGAAAAAAAAAAACATAACTTTTTTACCTTTGCTGATTAAAATTTCCCAAAGTGTGAGACAGATAATTG
This sequence comes from Brachyrhaphis roseni, assembly GCA_903066815.1. Classification (NCBI taxonomy): domain Eukaryota; kingdom Metazoa; phylum Chordata; class Actinopteri; order Cyprinodontiformes; family Poeciliidae; genus Brachyrhaphis; species Brachyrhaphis roseni. Next base: position 9,385 of record CAEFZY010009561.1, on the reverse strand, counting down.
TAGATGTGAATAGTATCTTTGATCGGCTTTGCTCTTTTATACAATACTCGGTCATTATACAATCACTGTTTAATTCAGGTGGTGTTCTGTTTTCAGTAATACCAACTCAGTGTAGGGGGTCATTGTACAAATGTAATAATACATTTTCTTATCATTTCATAGCAGTAAAACAAGGCATTTGTCTGACATACATTCTGACGATCATATTAGTGGTGCATTCTTACAACTAGAGACCTAAATTTCAAAGTTTGCAAGGTAGCTAAGTAGGTTAAATAGGCAGTGCATTGAATGAGCAGGGGTTTTCCGGGGCTCTAATCATTGATATAGTAATAAGAAATGGCTCTACTCCACCCATCACTTCTATGAAGAAATTTCTATTTTTTTCTATCAGTATGTCTGCTAAACAGCAGATGGAAGGGTACACTGTGTAGCACAGGTTACAGATATATTTACAGTACAGTTCTTGTAGTCCTGTGCATAGTGCATTTTGGTCATTAAGGAATGGATGTCATTTTAAACTAGTGTGACTTTTCTTCAGCATGAACGGGACATGTTTATGAATGTTTTCTCATTTTCTGCAAACTAGTGCAAACCAGTCCATCAGGAGTTGCTGAAACACTCAGACCATTTGGCACCAACGCCCATGCCTCATTCAAAATCTCTTAAACCTTGTTTTTTTTTACCTCTTTTTGATTCACTTTGAACTTTAGCACATCATCCTATTCTGTCAACCCTAAATGTATTGAGTTGCTGCAGTGTGACTGATTTGCTATGTCGGGAGTCACTTGAACAGCTGAACTTAAAGTGGGAGAATACATAATTATGCAAAATCCGTAACAAATCAAAGTGAACCAATGTATGAGATAGCAAAGAGCTCCTTAAAAAAGTGCAGTTAATACTTGACTGCATTTATTTATGGGCTTAGTTTTCAGCACACTATACACTGTTGCCAGTTTGCAAATGTTGAGCACAACACAGTGCTGACTGATACCCCGCTGAGTAGTGATGAGCATCTGGGAGGTCAGTGCATCATTGAAGGGTCGATGGTAATTTGATGGCTGTTGTTGAAAGGGAGAACTCCTCACCTCCACTCTCCCTTCCAATTGCTTGCCAGTTGAGAAGGGATTCGATCTGACACCCCTCTGATTGCAAGCTCATTCTATCACTGTCAGGATATTGCCAGTCAACTGCCTATTGTTACTGCTGTCACTTCCCAGTAGTTTGACATCACCATCTTTCTGCCAAGCCAGAAAAAAATGCTGTGTATTGATTTCATCTTTCAGCAAAGGAGGATTCCATGTATGTGGAGTCTCATAATGTACATCTATTCCGATTGTTTTTAACATAGGAGTCTGTTGCTGGGCTGGGCTTTCCTTCTGCCTGCAGACCTCCGGTTCTTTCAGTTATTCATGAGCCATCTGCTTGGGCAAGGGCTGCGTCAGATGTGTGTCAAACAGGACCTCATCTGTCCCTCCCGTTCATCTTCTAATTGTGTCCTAGTGTGCAATTTGAGGCTGACACTAATGCCCCTGCAAGACACCCTGATTAGCTCAGGGACCACTGCCTAAGTCTCTGGTCTGTCATGTCCTAAATAGCCTGTTTCATCTGATGACTGCATCTATATTTAAGATCACAGCATCTGGTTCATTAATGTTGTAAGAACAAGCAAAAACCTTTTAATTGTACAATTGTCAGGGGGTTTTTTTTCTCATCTGGAGAGACAAAAATGGATATAGTTTAAAATGTTTCAGTCAATACTGAAGCAAAGAAACATTGCCAACTATCTAGACAAACAATTTAAAAAAATCATATAAATAAACCTAGATTTAGGTAAGTATTACCAGGTGCAATAAGGCAGAGATGAAGAGTTTAATCACATCACTTGGTTTAAAATCTGTCTTAAATAACAAAAATAGCTATTTTGGACTTGAAGTTGAAAGCTCTCCAAATAGATGACACCTATGGTCATTTTATGTTTACATAAATTCATTGATAAAAAGAAAATCAGTGCGCAAAATGTCTGGGCTAAAAATTATGATAGGAGAGAAAACAAAAGTGAATTCCGTTAGATTTTTATAGCAAAGGCATTGCACTTTTCATCCATACGTTGTGAGCAATTTGATAATTTAGTGAAGAATCGTACAAATGTGCATAATTTCACACTGCAACTGATAAAACGCTTCTCGAGCACATCACATAGAGCTCTGTGTGGGAAGGTATGGCATATCTTGACTTCAGTGTACCATAGCTATGCACATTTGCAGTATTCCCAAAGTGCTTGATCTTCATTTTACAAACCTTTCTAATGAGTGCATGTCAATTCCAGTCTTCCCTGGCACTCATCGAAAACCAAAATGAGCCCAAATGTTCCCTACAACGTAGACAGGGTTGGTACAATATTTTTTTCCTCAATTTTTCTAGTTTTCTCGTTGTCTTGGAGCTTCCTGCACATGCATATGTTTCAGGACTAACTGTATGATAATGGCAGGACATCCCACACATTTACAAAATGGAGGCCGACACCCAGCAGATTTTTTTGGGTGGGGATATTTTATATTAATTCTGAATCATAATAAATGACATGCAAATTGAGGATTTGCATGTCTTTTTTGCAACTTGACTCATAACTTCAGTGGAAAGACTTAAGACTTGCACTTACTCACATACCCTCCCCTGCATTCAGGCAACTTTTACATTACAAAGTGCTAAACTCAGTGATTTTTACCTCTAGAAATAACATTTACTTCACAAAAAGCAATATGAAAAAGGAAAAGTAAGGCATTTAAAAACTTTACTTCCAGTAACAGATGCAATAAAAAGGTCAGCGTAGTCTCTTTCAACTCACCCTTTTTCATATGAATATGCCCTACCAACCAATTCCTTTGCTACTCAGTGGTCCTCTTGAAAATGAAGACCATTTTCCCCATATAATAAAACTTTTCACAGGCTTATGAAGGGAAAAGAGGTTCAAAGCAAACTTTAATAGAATATTCTCCTGGTTTGCTGTGACCGTGTGACTGTAGGCTACTCTGTAATTCTCACTTTTTTCCCCAAAGAAGCAAGAAACTCCACATGGGCAAAAGTAGAAGCACACGATTAGAATGTGCTCAAAAAGTTTGAAGCAGAACAAAAAGCACTGATTTACTGTAAGAAAACTACTTCTTAACTTTTAAAAGTTTTAAGTGGTAAAAATAACTATATGCATTTTTAATTATTTACAACTGCAGTGGTACAGTTAAAGAAGACTTGATTTCTCAGATTTTCATCTAATACAGTTATGATGAGAAGTTTACACAGTAAAGCGTTAAAGTAGCTTTACTGGTTTTACCGACCTGCCTATTTGTCCATAAAGGAATATTTGTATATCTTTAATATTTTTACAACAGACGTGATTTGACTAGAATGTTATTTTAATTTCAACTATCAAAGGCAATAAATTCTGGTTAGATATTATGAGTGACTGAAGGTGATCAATCCCAGCATTAAAAAATGTTAGTTTGACAGCACTGATTAGATCAGTAGAGGATCAGGAAACTTGGGTAAGATAACTATATGCATAGCTATCTTAAATCCACAATTTGCTTGTGTAAATTGTGGATTTACACAAGCAACCAAATGCCTTCTAGTGAATAGATTCATGGTCAAATAATACAAAAATTAATTTGTCTATATAGTGTCATGAAATTTAAATAAAGTAGAGGAGAGTCTGTGTAACCAGACTTTGATGAATTAAGCCATTGTGCTTCAAATTTGTACTCATTAAAAACTGTGTAAAATTAATTATTCAAAGCCTATTGAAATCAGTAATGAACACAAAGTATAACTTTTTATAAAGTTAACCTTTTTTTCTTCAGTTTTTTAATTCTACCTTTTTTATTGGTGAAATTCTTGATAGCTTTTAGTTTGTGATAGTGTTTTACCCTTTCCAATCTTGTCTTCATCTTTTCTGCATCAATTTTCTTTGACTGGTTTTCATACAGCTATCATTTCATCTGCATTTCCTCTAAGTTTCCATTTGGGCATGATACAAAAACAATGTATGTATGAATGGACTTGCATATAATATATAACACAGCTGAAAGAAATTATAAGTATATTAAATGACAGCCTGCCTTGCAGCAACACAATAATGTATAATTTCAGAAAGAGGCCAGGAGGTCTCTCTGGAGAACGATGTGATTCATCTCTGACAGAGACATCACTTCCACTCTAAGCAAAAGGATAAGACATGTTAGCTGTCGCTTCTCATTCCCTGTCCCTTTAAAGTAAAGCTACCGTGATGAATCAGAGGCCGGCTGAATGTGCTGTCCCAGCATGCCCTCTGTCTACTTTGTGCATTTTGGTGCATGGAAAAATGTCGGAATGAATGTTGCATTTTAACTGTAAGACAAAGGAGCAGTGAGCATTTGTGTAAAGTTGCAAACATGCCAGGGACATATGCAAATGAGTGAGGAATCTGGCTATGTGATGCCCCGATGAGTAAACAAAGCTGTCTACACCCACTCATTCCACTCATGTTGACATCTTTATGTTTTTTCCAACAGAATGTGATGTACTCTGGCTTCTGTTGGGGCACTGGCATCACAACATTTAAACTGAAGCCACGGTTTGTTGATTTTATTTATCCACTCCACTGGCTTTCAGCTTTTTGGCATCTGAAACCAAACTTGTGAAACTGGGAAAACATGTCAGGCCATCAAAGTACACAAAAGTTCCTGTAAAACGTACACTTTTCCTTGGTTGTACTTAAGTCTAACCTTTAATTTGTAATGCTATTTGAGCATAGGCCTGATTTTGGCCTAATCCCCCTTTAAACAAACACCTCAACACTTTCCTCGTCATCATTATATTTAGTGCTAGCTAAGTCTAATCTCACCATTGTATCCAAAAACACGAAGTCATGAACTCTTACAGTAGAGTTGAATGTTGACAACTCTACTGTACGTTGAAAATAGAATAAAACAAATCTGGAGATGTAGTGACTTTTCACTAATTCAGAGTTGATAGCAGCATTGATTGGTTTTCTTAAGAAACTGAAGATCTTTGGTAGAAAGAACCCAGGTGGTTTCTAAATTAAATTGTGTAGACTCTATACTACATGACACAGTTGGACTCTCTTCTTGTTTTTTATGTTTTTTGCTTTTAGATATCAGGATATTCATCATGCTTAATCAAACAATATAGAACCATTTTTACTACAAACAATAATCTAAAAATGGTTCAGACTACTGATTGGTAAAAACAACTATCATCTGTGGTTTCCTAAATGAGCCTTGAATTCCTAAACACACCAACACTTTACAATATTCTTTGAGAAAAGAAAATGTAAATCTGGGCTCTAGGTTTTGTTTCTCTGCTGATACATAAAAGATAAATAACCTAAACAAAGATTTGATACGAGTCATTTCACCACTTAATTACAATTAGGTCTGATTTAGTTCTTAATTTGTTACAATTTTATTCATAGCAACATGATGCAATAAATTGGGAAAAGGCAACAATGTGATTTGCAGCTGAATGAGAATAAGTATTAAATTGTTTTTAAAAAATCCAATTTCTTTGATTATTTAGCTTCACATCACGATTGCTACTGAATGAGCCTGAAATATGTGATGCTACAAAATATACAGTATGTATCACTAATTCAGTACTGAACAGCAATCAAAAAATTGTACAGTTGAGCCCTGCCTATTCATCACTGTGGATTCACCTATTCACAGATTTTTCTTTGAAGCATAACTCCAAGTCATTTGTAGAAAATGTGCCTATTCACAGGTGTTTCTGTGAAGCATGCCTAAAATATTTGAAAGAAAATGTAGCATGGGAAGCTGAAATACCGTGGTGCAAGATTATGTGACACATTAGAGCCCCATTCATTTTCCTTGTGGTTGATTGACTGTGTACCCAAGAGCAGAGACAAGGAGAGCCAGGGATGCTAGCTTCTCAACTAGTGGCATGACGGTTTCCGCTTTGCGTATTAATGTAGACTTGACGTATATCTGGCGCTTAAACTATTAAAATAGGCAGTTATACTTGTTTCAACAAGTATAAGGAGGTCTCAAGTATGGTAGGTTGGTAGGTTTCTGCCAGTTGTGTATGGTTGTGTCCTTATCCCCTACAATTACCAGGGGTCCACTGTATTCCACGGTAAGAGAATGAAAGACTAAATCACGATGTGTATTTCTGTGAATGTTAATTGTTGTAGTGTTTGTGCCTTTTCAATGTGCCTTTAATTTGTCAATCAAGGACAAATAAAACTTTATTGCAATAATTGGAATAAAACTGAAAACTGTGAGAAGAGTGAAAGCTACTGCAACTAGCTTACAGTTAATTACATTGGAGCTTCCTATTAGTTCCAATGAAAAGTGCCATTTCACAGATTTTCATAGTCAGTAGTTCAAATCCCCAACTGCTTAGAGTAATTAGTAAAAAATAAAGTACGCATATAAGGATTATGTAAAATAAAATTTGATATTTCTGAAAGTTTGAATCTAATTGTGAAGATATAAAAAGAAATATACTGTGTGCATTTTTGTCATTAGAACCATCTCTTAATATAGACAAAAAAATACATTAAGCGATACAATATACAATACAATAAATAATATTGCCCAAACCATGTTAGTCTTGTAAGATGGATGTATTGTTACATCCCTCTCTAAGAAAAATGGCTTGTGCAGCGCTTTTTTTGCTGCATATTAAAAATTAGCTTCCTTGTGCAGAATTGTTTTACTCAATGTGAACACATCAGATATTTGAGTACTTAGAAATCAACTAAGATACACATGTAGTACAAGCAACTAACCTATAGACACACAAGAAAGTGTTGTCTATTAATTTGTTACCAAAGCTTGAATCTGTGCAGCAGTATAAGTAGTTTATCCAACTCTGAAGTGAAACTATCTCAAATGGAAAATGAAGCAAAGAAGAGCCAAGATCAAACCATGTCATTAAATAGAACATTTTTAAGATTATTTCCATCATACTATTTGTTGAACATACTTTAAGGAATAAAAAAATTAAAACTTAATGCTTGAGTTGGTTGCGGGGCTGTATAAATTTGTATTTAATGTGCAATCTTGCATTAAAACGTTGTAAACTTGTTGGTATTGTCCTTCACATGAAGTCCTCCCCTGTTCTCATGCAAATAGGAACCCATCAAGAAACTGTAATGCTGCTCTCTGTCACTACGGTGGGCTAATCTGAATGAAGCTGTGAGGCACAATAGGCTGCCAGCAACAGGATGCAGTGATTTCAGCAGTGATTAACAACACCTTGTAAGATGCAACATGATTTACTTGAAGCTGAAAAGATTAGAATTGTGACTTAGTAGGAAAAAAATATATTTTTCTGCTTCTAATCAAAGTGACATTGCTGTAATACAATTGTGTCTTGAAGAAAAGAGGCTGATGGGAGAGTGTGAAAGTGGGAAGGATCTACTTTAAGCTGTACTTTGACAAAAGAGATTTGAAAGCAGTCAGCAGCAATCAATTCTGCTAATGTTAAAATAAATATATTTATTTTCTGCATAATGTAAGTTGAGACAAGAAAACATAATAGTGATTAAATCAATAAGCAATGTATCATATTGCTAATTATTAGCCTAAGCAGTTTACCTGCATTATTGTGAAGGTATGTTGAACTTTGTGAAAATATCACACTGTTAACACAAACAAGCTACTTTTCATCATTAAAAGCCAAAAATGTCAACTATTCCTTGCCAAAAAGAATATATAGTAATGTTATGTATAACAAATAACTATGTTTTTTATTTGATACACTGACACGTGAGCTGAGACTTGGAACCCCATTTTGTTTGTTGATAGTGTTAACACTCACTCAGTCACAAGTCAGATAATTTAATGTACACATGTCAGTTTCTTTCAACTAAACATATTCCTAAAAATCAAGAAATTCATTCTGTTTCAAAAATACAAGGAAATAATGTCTAGGTTTAGCAGATAGAGCACTGACACAGGTGAGGGAGAGTCAGCCCAGAGAAACTCTATACAGCCAGACAACACATGGGTCACTCAGAGACTTTTGCTAACATTTAATTAGAAGAACTTAAGACTAAGTAAATGATTAAAAAAACATTACAGTGAACCCTCGTTTTTCACGGGGGTTACGTTCCAAAAAGAACCCGCGATAGGCGAAATCCGTGAAGTAGAAACCTTTATTTTTTTTTCAATTATTATACAATGAAATACTACATAATACACTGAAACCAAAGAACAAAACCTTTTTACAGCATTTGTTTAACAAATAAAAGTACCGTATTTTTTTTTATTTTTTTTTTTATAAATACTTACTGTACTGTAAAATAATAATTTTAATCATCAATACGAACTGAAGGCTTCATATTGAGGAGATCAGCACCGCCCCACCACACCCCAAGTCATTTGATTAGAACAGGAGAAAATGAAAAATGATTATGAAAAAAAATACAAAGTACAGCAGGACAAATAGTGACTCGCGTGTATTTCACTGCTCTTCTGACTGAGCCGCTGCATCCTGACTCCGCTCTGTAGCGGTTTGTTCTTCTAAAGACCGCGGTGCAGGTGTTTTTTTTCGAGAGAAGAACATAGTTATCGGTTGTTGTTGTCGCTTTTTTTCCCTTCTACCTTCCTTTAGCATGTCCAGAAGTTTAACTTTCTCTGCGATAGTTAGCATCTTCCTCTGCCTTTTGGGCCCGACCGCAAGTGCCTTTGTCGGTGCAGAACGTTTTGTCGACATTATGGGTTTTAGAGAAACTTGAAATTGCAAGAGAATTTGCTAACTTAAATTTGGCAAGCTGTTTTACGTACGTGTACATATTAAACCGCAACGTTCTTGACACACAGGTAGAGAAGAAGCGGAGAGACTGTTTAGCCAATCAGAATGCAGAACACAATGCACGATGCAAATCCGTGAAGCAGCAAGACCGTGAAAGGTGAACCACGTTATAGCGAGGGTTCACTGTATTTTTCGCACTATAAGGCGCACCTAAAAGCCTTCAATTTTCTCAAAAGCCGACAGTGCGCCTTATGATCCGGTGCGCCTTATATATGGATCACTTTATTAAAGTGTTTTAAATATAGTAATTTATTTCAGCCACTGGGTGGCTTCCCGTTCATATTTGCTACATCTCATTCATGGATCTGAGTATTGAGTGGTGCGGCTCTCAAGGCAGACTTCGTTTATTACTTCATTCTATTGTGTGCGTCCATTGAATGTAATATTGTTGTTGGTTTAGTTCGGTTTTATAAATGTCTAAGAGCTGCATTTGTACTTTGTCCCGTTGAATATTTTGGTCGTTTGGTGTTGTATTACTTGTATTGTTGAGAGCTAAAAGTTAGCCGTTTAGCATTAAGCTATTAAGCTCGGTTGATTAGATGCAGCTGCT
>CAEFZY010009554.1:0-14805 GCA_903066815.1 Brachyrhaphis roseni | reverse complement strand
ATATTTTGTTTTTCAAAACAATCAAATTTTTTGCTGTTTGCCTGTTGAAAATGTTTTCCCTTGAGGTTACTGACAGACTCATAACAAAATATTGCTTTATTAATTTAATTATTAAATAATATAGCTACACTATGTTAGGTCTTGGTTCAATAGACTACATGCAATCATTTCAATATATTTTAATAAACGTTAAACCAGTCCGGCCCTCGGCTTGTAGCAAATTTGGTTTTTTGGCCCTCAGTGAATTTGACTTTGACATCCCTGATCTAGACCAAAGTGGATAATGAGGTCATGTTCGTTTTAAAAATGGAGAAAATAAGCTGTGCAAAATTTCAACAAATTACACACTAAATTGCAACCATTCCTATTTTTTTGTATTAATGTAAATTCCCCTGACCTTTTGATTTTTTATTTGTGTTTTTTACTTCACTTACTTTTACATTTATTTTAGTATATATTTATTTCCTTATATTATCATTATCTATTTTCGGAGGTGTTTAGCACGTACTCTTTATTCCTAAAAACATGCATCTCGAAGTTAATGGTGTATACAATATGTTTATGCTCCACATTGTGGTGTATGTAAACACCTTTGTTCTGTATGCAAACATATCAATAAAAATATTAAACAGAAAAAGCTCTCACTTTCGTGCTATGGACAGTACTTTGGTCCTCTTCCTTACTCTCTGCCGTGAAGCTGAGTTTGAATTGTTTGCAGGAGTTGTGGACAATGTCTGAACCTACAGCAGAGAAACAAAATACAGTGATTTACAGATGGCAAGCAGAGGATCACATCCCGACCAAAACAGGAACCGTGCAAAGCAGAACTTCAGGATGAGAAAGTGGGACAAGATAAATAAGCTTCAGGACAGTCGAGAGAGAGCCATGATGCTCTCAGTCTGATGGCTGTGTGCTGCCACCTGTAAACATCTGTCCACTCTGTGATGTGGAGAGATTTGGACAATAGTCAAAAGAGAAAAACTGAGAGGGACTGATGTTCTGCAGGAAGTAATAGGATAGACAGATGTGCTTATGAAGTGTCTGCTGTTGGGCCAGAAATAAAGGCAGAAAGAATGCTCAATTCTTTGTCCCGATTTCCTTACTTTTGGGAGATCAGTGATCAGCCGATGTGAAGCTGCTCTTTTCCACTGATCTTATCTATCTTTGCAAAAATTTAAAAATCAGCCACTGTCCGTCCTCTTCTGCTGTGGTTTGACAGAGATTTGACTGACAGACCAGGTCATGTCTGTACATTTGCAGTTAGCAATCGTCATCCCCCTTTAACAACTCTCTTGCTATGTTTAGCAACATTTCAGACAAAAAAAATGGAATCAGCTGAAATCTGAATCGGAAAGTCAGGCTTCTTAAAGATTGGTAATCAGGAATTGACCAGAAACTGCAATCGGTGCACCCCTATCTCAATCAGTGGATTGAACCTTCTGAGCATCACCTGATGTGACCTTTGCTATCAGGAACTGAGAGTCATCAATAGCACTCAGCAACTTGTTTGTCAAATTGTAACCAGAGAAAAATCTAAGAAGTCTGAAATGTAAGATGAGAGAAGAGTCTGGACCACTGATGGTGAAACATCTGGTGTCCACTAAATTTAGCAATAACACAAAGTCTTGTAAACACAATATTCACACACTTTACTGGGAGGAAGTGCATACTGATCAAACCAAGGAGACTTCTTTCCTGTTTTAGACAGTACTGACCTTTCTCATGATCTTCCTGCCGTAGAACATCACCTTGTCCCTCTTTCTGAAGCGGTAGTGAGGAACGCCGGCCTCCTCCTCTGAAACAACCACATGCTCTCAGTCAGACCAGCAAACAGAGTCACACATTCACACATGATGTCAGTGTGTGAAGGGGTGTGCGTGTGTGGGGGGGGGGTGACAGAGTGACTGGGAGAACGGGGCTGTTGTGTCGAATGCTTTGAGAGGTCAGTATTAATACACATAAATTCTGTCGATTTACCATGTGAAAGAGCTAACATGCAGTGCAGTAGAGCTGTAATGTGAACTTGTAAACTGTTAACAATAAGACACCAACTTGATTTTTTGTATCTTCTGTAGAGAAACAGCACAACAACTCCCAGAGCAGAGACAGTGATCACAGCTCCAACCAGAACAAAAATCCACTGGAAGAAAAACACAACAGAGACAGAAAGTTCAAGGAGTTCAAGCCAGTTCACCAAAACCAGAACTGTCTCTAAACATACAGCATATACTGTAGGGTATTTACAGGTCTGCAAACTGCAGGATATTAAATATTTCATTTTAAAAGGAAGGCTGCAAAACATATTGTCAAAATATTATGAGGTAGGTCTCAGTGCTCACCAAACTGGCTTCAGTCCGTTCCTCCACAAATTGCTCCATCTTGGCTCTGATCTCACTGGTGAGTGGACCCAGGTTCTGAAATACTCAGCACAGAAGCAAACTCAGCAGATGAAACAAACTGGACCCGAGACAGGCTGAGTCTGAAAGTACTAAATGAGTATTACAACTCAATTTATAAACCAACAAACTCTATTCAGTGGAGTACCTTCAGTAAGGTCTGTACTTAAGTACATTTTTTGAGCACCTTTACCTTACTTGAATATTTATTTTTTGGAAAACTTATGACTTTCATCGCCACTACATTTCTAAAAAGCTTGTCGTTACTCGTTCCTGTTGGTTCAGCGTAGCTTTGTCGTCCGCTGTAACCCTGTTTTTCTCTTATCAGTTTAAATTGTGATCAGTTAGATGAACAGCACACTGGGTGGATCCCAGTAAGGTGATTGTGATGTCAGAAGAACATTAGAAACGACTCTTTTTGCATTTTCGCATCAGATTAATGTTTTCATAAATCCTAAATCTGGTGTAGAATAATTTAGTGCAGGTCTGACCATTGTAAGTAGTCTCACCTGCTATATACAGTCTTATTTTCTTACGGGACTTGTGTTGTGCCCAACACTGGGATCACCCACTCACCACTGACTTAGCACACAAAACAGCTATGAACAGTTGTTGTGGACACAACTATGGAAGCGTTTAATTCTTAGCGCAAGGAAATAAATACAGGAGCAAGATCATCATAACAAGATGGTTTCTCATTATAGCCAGATATAAACCTTGTTAAAACAGGAATGTTTCTCATTATCGAGATATAAAACTTTCAATTTTAACAATGAAAACACTCTTGTGTTTATTTCCTAGCTGTGTGAGTTAAACACTTCTGTACACAACTGTCAGACAACCTTTGCTAAAAAAAAAAAAAAAGTCAAGGCTCAGGACGCCCCCAAGGCCCAGCCCCCCAGAGCAGTGGCCATATCCTTTATATCAAAATCAGCCACTGATTACAGATAATTAATTATCATATTACGACCTTCTCTGGGTACCACCAGAGGCAGCTGAGTGGTACTAAAATGAAACTAAATAATCCTGACACTGAGGATTTACGTACGGGGTAGACACAGCTTTCCTCCTCATCCTGGCTGTCCATGCCTGTCTGGTGAATTAAAAACAAACAAAGATCACAGATCAATAAAAATATCTCTCAGTGGAAAATGACATTTAAATCCTAGGCATGTTATCATCTGAGAATCGATTACCATAGAAACATACTGTTCCTGTGTGCTTCACTGAAGTAATTTTGCCAGTAAACTGATCTGCCCTGGGCGCCAGGAGAGAGAACAACACAGAGCAAATGCTCGGAGAGATCTGGGTTAAAGATCACCTCCATTTCTCAGGCTCACTCCGAACTGGACCCTGGAGTTAAACACGTCCCCCCTAAGGGTCCGGATAAAAGCTCCAAAGCTCAGTGGGATTAACAGATTAAAGCTCATTATTAATCAGAGATTATTTTTTTACGCTTGTTTTTGATTTGTTTCCTCTCCTCTCATGTTTTACTGTAAAGCCAGTCATTTCTGCTCAACTTCGGTGTCTTTGGCCGACTTTAAAGTGAGAAATGACCTTTAAATACACTGGAAGCAACGAAGAGAGAAGCTTAAACAACAGGATTTAATGTTTAGACAATATTTCAAGCAGCTCGAAGTCATGTGGCTGGCTGTCAAAGTCAGATATAGAGTTTAAGTGAAGCTCGTCGGTTGTTTCACCGAGTTAACGTCACGTTTTGTGAGGAAAACTACATTTCTAAGGCTTGTTGGTTAACGTTAAAAGTTGGGAGTTTATTCTCAGTGTTAAAGCAGTGTTTACTACATTACAAGGCCTCGAAACAAGAAAATAAACGCTAAAAAGGACGAAAATAATACACTGAAAAATTCTGGAGAAATTTTCTACATTTACTAAAAAGTTTTCGTTCTGAAATAACAGCGTAAACAATCTTCATACGCACCTTCTTTAAGGCTCAAAGTTTTTTGTATACATGCCTTACACTTAATACTACCCTGTGACGGTATACAACTTCCTGCCAACATTTCAAAATAAAACCATATTTGCTCAAAGGAAAGCCACATTAAGGATAGAGCTGACCTTTTCTCTATACTGTAAATGCTCTTTTGTCATAACATGTTTTCTCTTTGCTCATGCAGTTGTTTAGCTGTTGAGTCCCACATACTCCACTTCTCCTGGGCTTATAGCCCAGAGGTCCAGGTTGTCTCTTGAGGACATTGTGACCCAGACATCAGAGCACACAGATTCAGTATTCCTTGTGTCAGTTTATGTTTTTCAGCAACAAAGCCTGTTTTTGTCTACATTTCCTGTAGACAAATACGGTGAATTTATTTATCTGTGTTAGCAACAAAATACAATGACTAGACATACATCCCATTTGAGCAGTAATTTCTTTTGTTCAGCAGCTGTTTTTCACACTATATTTGATAAAGGAATTTATTTTGAAGAACAAATAATAGTGGTTCCGGAAGTAGAGGCGCTTCTGTTTTCTAGTTTTAATCGTGTTTCCTTCAATTGCTAACAGCTTCTGTCAGTATCTTGTTTTTTAATTGGTCAACAAGTATTTTTTTTTATTATTGTTGACCAATCACTGCGCACTTCATTTAGCCGTGGTACACACTTGTTCCCACTCAACGGGACGCTGAAGGTGAGAAGAATTTTATGTTTAATAGTGAGTGTAAATGAGTCAGTTTAGGACTTCCAGAGTGAAAAGTGCAAATAGTGTAGAGCTAATTACACCCGTGCTAAGCTCAGACACATTAAAGTAGCTGTCTTTATGTTGTTTTGCTGCTAATTGCTAATGCTAAAGCTAACAGCTGCCGTCTGCATGTGTCTTCATGTTCCTGGAGGAAGACCCGACGGGAACCATGGGGGTTCTGTCCACACTCATAAGGGGTCTGGTTCGAGGTGCGGACAGGATGTCTGAGTTCACCAGTAAGCGCGGCCCGAGGACCCTCAACAAAGGCCGCAGCTCCCGCCCGGCAGGGGTGAAGCTCCCCAGCAGGAAGTTCCTGTCGGTTCGGGCCATGATTCCTGAGTTCGTGGTTCCTCATCTGGAGGGATTCAAGCTGAAACCCTACGTCTCGTACCGGTCACCAGTCGGTACGGAACCTCCGCTGACAGCACAGAGTTTATTTGAGCAGGTCGTGGCCCCCCAGATCACCAGAGACTTTAGGAAGGGCTCATTCAACAAGGATCAGCTGGAGAAATATGGATTTGAACCCACGCAGGAAGGGAAGCTGTTTAAGCTTTATCCTAAGAACTATGTGCGTTAATAAATGGATGGGAGACCATCAGGTTCATCATCACAGAGGGGACTGCAAACTTGTCATTTCTTTAAGTGTTCAATCTGGAAATAAAATTTGACTTGCTCTACACATGATTTATAGCAGAATGTCATTTACTTGTCAAGGTTTAGTGATTCAAATCTGAAAGTAAATGTGGCGTTGTCATTTTAAATGTTTTAAATCTTTAAGAAGTTAAAAAAAAACTAAAAAGCTGCTGTTTCCTCTGCAACATGAATAAATAGGGATCAAATGAACAAGTTGATTTTCACTGGTGAATTGTCACTCAAAGTTTAAAGGTGTCAGAAAAGCCACAGAAAGTGTAGAACGTTTTCAAGTTTAATTCTAAAACCCTCTCTCAAATACTGAACATTTTCTAATGAGTCAGTGTTAAGCTACATGCCATCAACATTTAGCATTTCTGTCCTTTTTTAGAAAAAAGGGCAAAAAAATTATTCACCAGGCTTTTTATACAGGTTAGGTCAGGGATAAACAAAGTGTGGCCCCCAGCTGTAATTCAAGAATGAAACAAAGTTGGCCCTCCATCACAGGTGATTGATGGATATTTAGATTTTTATTTGTAATCTGAGTGGAATGATTACTGACAATCTTCTTACATTGGACACAAATTTACTTTTTTATACTAAGCAGAACCAAATACATCAAGAGACTTTGGTGCTGCCAACTTTGCAGCACCAAAATCAGCTTTTATCTAATTCACTAGGATTAATATAGCAAGCATTTTGAAAGAAAGTGACCTAAATCCTGTTCTTATGACTGACAATAAATTTGTTCAATCGAGCCTCTTGTATGCAAAATCCTTAAGTTTTATTTGTGCATAGAATAACATTGCTTTCCTTTAAAAAAAAAAAAAAAATCTAAATAAATTAAAAATCGACTACTTTATTTAGTTAAAATTTTGCATTTAGTTTAGGCAAAAAAAAAAAAGGACAAATCAACTTTTTGTAAAGATTTTATTTTATTTTTTTCTTATTTTCTTGGCCCACGAGTCCTTTGGACTTGATGAATTTGGCTCACATGACAGTTTGGAGACCTCTGGTTTATATCATGTGACTACAATAGATATAGAAGAGGGTCAAGTTTGCGTCTGATAAACCACTTCTGTGTTGGTCTGGGTCAGTTTTCTGCCAGAGGTCACCAGACGTTTCTAAAACACAAAGCATCAGAGACCCTCTGATGTAGGGCCATCTCACTGCTGCTGCAGACATGTTCACCACAGACATGGGAGGTGTTTATTATAAAAACAGTGTCATAATCAAAATAGACGTTTCTGCTAAGTGAACCTCGTGTTTTGTAGGAGACTGGTCTACGTGCTCGTTGCATCCTCTGCTCAGTTCAGGGTGTTTATGGCTGCAGCTCAGTCACTGTTGGTGGGACTCCTGTGGGGACGTTTCTGGAGTCCAGTCCCAGCGCCACACATGCAGCATGTGGTCATAGAATGAGCAGCTAGCTAGCAGACAGGACAGTGACGGAGCGTCCTGACCCGGGCTGGGAGACGGCGCCACAGCAGGACTGCAGGGGGGCGGTCCACTTGCCTCTGGGATGTACCGACCTGCGTCGTCCTCCAGGGACGTGTCAAAGCTGGCAGTTGGAGACTCGTACTGAATGCGCAAGTGTCCTCTGCTCTGAGCGAGGCTTTCCTTTGGTTCTGTGGCAGGAGGGGAGTGCGGCGCGGGGTCCTCCAGGGACAGCCTGGACCAGTCGGCTCCATAGGCCAGGGAGTTGTGGAGGATGTAGGAAGCAACGATGGGACAGGCTCCTTCGCTGCCCTCTGAGCAAACACACACAGATACAAACCATCAGCAGTTGTACTGAATAATACAAATGAAAAACTAATTAGTAAAAACTAATCCTTCAACCTTCCAATTTAGTTTCAGCATTGAGTTCTCATATTTGCACCTGGAGTGAATCTGATAAGTCTGTCTTAGTTAGAATGTGGCCATCGGAATAATCATTCAAGAATGGTACAGATTTGGCCTGTGACAGGAGATGGTTCCTACACATGTTTAGAGAAATATGCTCTAATATGAAGCCTTTTAAGAATATTATTAGATACAACATATTAAATTTTAATTGTCTTAAATGAAATTGATAATCACACAGTTTTGCCATTTCTTAGATCAAAAATAAATGCTTAGAGACTCAAAAAGAAAAAATTCCTTCAATTTTGTTTTTTTAGTTGAATACTGAAGCTTCTTGGAGTTTCTTTAACCAATGTTATTTAAAAACTGGTGCATCAGTCTCCTGGTAAATATTTAAAGCTCAACAGTGATATATTTTAACTTTGGAATCTTCACCAATTAAACTGAACATTCAATAAAGAATTGAGTCAAAATAAATCAAACGCTATTGGTGAGCAGCTGTGTTTCTATGCTTAGTAAGTCAGACAAAGAACATCCCTCTGTAAATAGAGTTAGAAACAGTAATTAAGAACTGGGAGCAGCTTTTCCTCGTCGATATGCTCATACCAACCTAAGGCCTGCTGGCAGTGGAGGATGTGGAAGTCATTATGCATGCAGGCAGCCAGCAGCAGGTACTGATGGCTGGGATGCCACTTCAGCCTCCACACCCCGCCTCCCACCGCGCTCTGCCCGAGGGGCTGCCGCATGTTCCTGCCGTCCCACAGCAAGACCTGCTCATCATAGCTGCCGAAGGACAAGATTGGAGAACGATAACACGACGACTAAATACAACACAACACCCAGCAGGAGGCTGTTCCTTTAAAGATGAGGATACTGACCTGCCTGTGGCCAGGATGTGCTCCAGATGAGGGCTGCTGTGAATACTGCACACACCCATCGAGTGCCTGAAGCAAAAAAAGCTCAGAATTTACCAGTAAGATTTGGCAGGAAGGACATCAGCAGTGATACACACACAAATCTCTGTCACTACCTTTTACTGGTGAAAGCAGGGCTTGAAGGAGCAGCTCTGAGATCCCAGCCTTTCAATTTGCAGTCGTCCCCCCCTGGGAAGAAAGATCCAATATGAACACTAAGGCTGCCCAATGTAGTGCAAATATGTCATCACAATATCAGTCTGAAAAACAGTCAGATTGCAAAGGTCTGTTTGGAGTGCAATAACATTTGACTAATATATTCCAAGTGTTATAAGGTGCCATTAACGTACAGATGTAATATGTAACTTACTGAGGTTCACTGCAGCTTTCTGATCTATTCAGATTACAAAGAAAACAGCCAAACTTCTCCAAGCTCTTAGCGCTACTTTGTGTTTGTCACATAAAAGCCGCTGAATTTGTGGTTGTCACGTAACAAGATATAAAAAATTACAAGAGGTTTAAATGTTTTTCAAAGAAACTCTGCAAACAAAGGGTTGTGTTTGGTGATGCTGTCAGTAACAACAGGCACTACATGGATCAACATGAATTGCTTTGAACATTAAAGAATAGTGCATAATTTAATGTGTTTGTGTGAAGTTGAGTCTTCAATTGTTTTCCATCCACATAGGGTCATTATATAGCACAATCAACCATTTTCCCTCCCGTTATGAAAATGCTGCATATAACTTGAGTGACTTAAAAGAAATTTGACTTGGTAATTTAACACCTTCAAACTGGGCCTCTGTCTCTTTATAAACTTCTGCTCGTTCTGAAACGCTGCCTTCAATAAGTCATCACAACATGGTTCCTCTATTAACCCTTTAACAACATTGTTTTCCAGCTCTAATGAGAAGTAGCTCTTATGAGTTCAGCAGCTGAGCAGTTCCGCCAGGGGTTTGCTAATTGTTGCTGGCTAGTCTGAAGGAACTGAGTGAGGCAATAACACAGGAGGGCTGCTCTGTGAGGCGGAGGCTGTGAAGCTTCGAGGAGGAGCTGTGCAGAAAAGGTGGAGCTAGGTCCAACCAAGCATTTTGCACAGTTAAATGGTTGCCATGGAGATTAAAGAATTTCTCAAGCATGCATGAAAGAATCAAGGCAACACTCCAGGTGTGTTTCTGATGATAACATAATGGAAAGCTCAAAGGAGTTGCTTTAGCATAATATTTCCCCTTTAAAGCCTGCCAAATCCTAGACCAAATTATTTTATTTTGGACTATGTTCTGAAACTATTCGATCAATAGGATAGTTCAATATTTACAGAAACTATAAAATGATGGGAAGCAGTTGTGTTACCAGAATAAAGTAGCTGTGTGTTCCAGTAAGAGAAGGCTGTGATCCAGGCCTCAAAGTCATGAGCTTTCCATTGGGACAGAGCCATCAGAGCTCCTTCAGTCAGGGAGAACACACCGACGCAGCCCGCAGAATCACTGCACGCCACCCGGATGTCACTGCTGCTGGGGACAGAAGAGTCTGCTTCATATGGCCTCTGATTATGCACCACTGGAAATTTGACTGAAGAAAAACAGCAGCAGGACCTCACATAGCTAACAGTACCTGTCCATTCTACCAGTGGACCAGTCCAAAGACAAAGCCAGCCGCTCTGCCCCAACCTCCACGCTGCACATAGTCTGCAGATGGCACCCACCTTCCTACTGGATACACACATTCATGAGTAACCACCACAACACCAGCTGTGAAACACATGCTTACGAAAACAAAACATTCTAAAATAAGAAACAGGATACATGATAACTCCGGACCATTACTGAGGCACAGTCACGTCATGGCTTAATCTAATGTTGCTGTTATCAGAAGACATCAGTGGGATTCTTCTGAAGCTGCAGTTCTCACCTGATTATCCAGCAGAGTGTAGAGGTGCAGCTCTCCTGTAGCAGCAACCATTCCCAGCAGCGGTCTGCCCGACACAGGGACGTGGCACCTGGCCATGAGGGAAAGCATTGAACAGAAAGGAAATGTTCACTACTGCATCTGCGCTAGTGAAGCCTGACTTCTCACCATTTCAGATCTAAAATGGCTTCTGTGTCCAGGCGCTGCAGCTCAGTGAGAGGAGGGCTCATCGGACCCTCACGGCGAAACTGAAAAAGGTAGAGGCGGCCGGTCCGGCTGGGCATGGCGTCCTCTCCGCCTTCCTGTAGCATGAATGACATACGGCATGATCACTATTTAGTTCAGTACTTCGTGCACAAATTATTTTTTGCATAGCTGTTTAAAGTTGCACCATGTCATCTGTCAGGCTAGGTTTGGACTCGTGGTCCTTACGATGCCTTTATTACTGCTTATGGTGTTTTGAGGGTGCTGTGGAATTTTTTGCCCAATTTTCCATTTCCACAAAATAGTGACTCGTCTCCTGGACACCTTCTTCCTCATGTTCCTACATGGCTTCTTTAAAAAGTGGCTTTCGTTTTAGCAGCTCTCTGGGCATTTTCCAATACATTTTATCTAGGAGCATCAGGGTAAAAGGTCAACACATTTGGTGCAGTGGTTAAAGCAAATGCCCCCCACCCCAGGAGAGCCTGGTTCGAATCCAGCCTGGTCTACAGAGCCTGGGTTCGAATCAAGCTTGGTCTACTACATTTCGTTGCTTGTACTTGTGACATTGCAATGACAATTAAGTTGAATTATTATTATTAAATACAAATGAACATTTCATTTTTCATGTTTGTATTTTTCTAGAAATTAATTTAGACCATGTAACATTTTCCTCCCAACTAACTTGGGTTGGTATATCAAATAAAATGCAACATGTGAAAAAAGTATGACAAAACACTGAAGTCATCAAATTTCTCAATACTTCTAGGATCCAAAGTCGTCCATTTTTCTCTTAATTTGTTTTTCATTTTTTCCCCAAATCCTTAGTTTTTATTAATGATAATAGTGGCGCGTGTCACATTTTGTACAATTATTTTCTTTTTGCAAGAGTATTATGGCTTTGTAATTTTCTTCTCGCTACTGTTTTTATATGTTCCATTTTTCACTCTAATTAATAATAAGCTAAAAAAAAAAAATCGCAAAAGTTTTCAGATTAACAAAGGACTTTGAAATTGCGCTGGTCAGTGTTGGAACAGGTTGAGCCGCATCTTATCTCACCGCTTTCTGCAGCTGGTATGTCCCACATGCCAGGATGTCGTGGCTGGGGGACAGCGGACACCACTCCACCGTGTCCGCGCTCAGTTCCGTGTCAAATACCTGCAGACTGCGGGTCCTTGACTTCCAAGCCATGACCACCTGGTCTGCATAACGCTACCGTGCTGGTTGATTTGGTGGCAGCTAAAATTTAATAACAGTACAGTCTTGCTTAGTTTAGTAATATATTTCATCCCAAGCTAACTCCTGTTAAGCTAACTAAGCTAACAAACAATGTGGTAACAACAGCCTGACTTTACCTTCTGGCTAGACTCTCGGGGAAAGTGAGGTTTGGTCACAGGTAGATATTTACTTTAGTATACTTGCTAACTTACCTCAACAATAGTTAGCTGTACGAAAAAGCTGGAAACAAAACTCACGCGCTGCCAAAGCACAGTAAACGCTGTGCGTTCTTACGTCATCACTGTGCGTAGTGCTGCATTCAGGAACCAAATAGGAGTGTTAATGGGAAGTGTCAGTAGGTTGGAAAGACTGAACACTGTATTTTTGTTGACAACCAGTGACAGGCAAGTCAGGAACTGTGACACTGTATGAGTACCACTAACTGTATGTGTTAGTGGTACTCATACAGTTCACACTCACAGTTGCAGATCATAAAAACAGCAAGGTTGGTGAGGTGTGGGTGTTCAAGGTATAGGGTCGACAACTAGAGATGAAAAGGAGGGCCATAGTCGAGATCAGTCAAGAGTTCCAGTGATAAATCGTGTTCACAGGCGACATTGTGTTGAAGAGAGCATAGTGAGGTCGAGGTAAGCTCTTGTTAAATATGCAAAGATTTTCACTTAAAAGTGACCAAACTGGAGAGGAATAATAGAGGACATATTGGACAAAGGATGTTGAATGTGTAACAGGAGGGGAGGAGAGAAGAAGAAAACCATGGAAAAGTTTCATGGATGGATGTAGTGCAGCGGGATTTGCACAGACATATATAGGGGATGTGACAGGGAAGGATGATGGGTACAGAGTTGGATAGCGACCCCTAAAGGAAGTAGATTAAAAAAGACAACGAACTTGTGAAAATCCTTGTTTTTAGGATTTTATTTTTTTTAGTGCTTCGGTGGAAGTGCATAGCAGCTACAAGTGTAGGAGAAAAATAACCACAAACTCACAATTATTATTATTTTATTTTTGTAAAATATTTTTTTAGTAAACCAGCCAGTTAAAAAAAAAAAGCCTTTTTGACGTAATGAGAAGCTACGCGCAAGACGGTCACGTGATTAATTTTTTGGCTAGTGCCATATTTTTGTAGCTACTGCTGTAAGAAGCTACCTCTAAAGCAAAACCAGGAGCTTGCAGCTTCGCCTACTAACGCCATGGATTTCAACGTGAAGAAGTTAGCCAGCGGTGCGGGACTGTTTTTCACGCGAGCCGTCCAGGTATTTAAACGCTGCGGCGACTTGGCTCGCGCTTCCTTCCACTTTGCCTACCAGCTGTTACGTTTCAGGACGTCTGACTCTGCAGTTCATCTCCAAAACACACCTCATTATCACAACTAGCAGAACATGTTCTCAATATTCAGGTTTTAGCTTTGCTATATTCAGTTGTAGGCCGACGAAGCGGAGCTATACAAATGTCACGGTCGGTAATTTTAGCCAAACCATTACTAATTAACGAAGAGTGTCTTTTATTCACCTTTTCATTTACTCATTTGCCAACAACAGTAGGGTAAAAATGATAAATATGAGCACAAGCAGGTTGAGACCATGACAGTAAGGGTTGTTATTATGGAAATTATTAATGAAACTTTGAGCCTAAATTATTTATTAGCATGTGGAGTTGACTTTGGTTGACTTGTAACAGGGTGTTTGTTTATGGTTGTTTGCTGTTTCAGTATACTGAGGAGAAGCTGGGCCAGGCGGAAAGGACAGAGTTGGATGCTCACTTTGAGAACCTAATGAGCCGCGCTGACTGCACCAAACACTGGACAGAGAAGATCTACAGACAGACTGAGTACCTGCTGCAGCCCAACCCAAGTATGATTACTATGTGGTAAAGTGTCATTACAGAAGGAATTATTACCTGCACTCATAGTGTCTTCGAGCAGGACCACTGTAATGTTTAGGGATGTCTGCAGTATTACGGGTGGCACAGTGACAATCGTGGGGTTGTTGCCTCTTTGGTTAGTCAGAAATAAGCGTCTTCTGAAAGTTATTGTCAGTTCATAAAAATGATTTAAGCTACAGACTGTTGTAACGTCAGTGTCTATATTTTTTAGTTTTGTGTCATATTAAAAATCATCAGGTGCTTATCAAGTTCAAAATTACCTCAAGCTAATCTCAAGTGTACAAAAGCATACTGCAGATTCTAAACTAATTTATTAAACTAAAAATAACAGAAATATTGGGAAGCTGTGTGTGGGAAAGAAAGTACACCCCTGCCGTAATCCTCTTAAATGCCAAAGTTTTTAAGATGGAAATTAGTTCTTAATTAATTGATAATTAGCAAGTATGTCTGCCTATATCAGGTAGGAGTTTTGACAATTTGGTTGTCTGAGCCATATACGTTCATCTTAGCAAAAGGGCCAATGAAGAAAAGGCACCAGCAGATACCTTAATGCAGTGTTTTTCAACCTTTTTTGAGCCAAGGTACATTGAAAGAATCACGAGGCACACCACCAACCAAAATGTAAACAAATAGTATTTATATATTTTTTATCTATAGTCGCATATATTAAATATATATTAATTCTTATCACTAATTATCTTGTTTTAACGTACAATGCTATGTACCTACTGCCATCTAGTGATAAGGAAATTGCATGATTACGCTAGTCACTACTACAGCACAGACACTCGAAAACGGCATATTATTTGCAGATAATTAATTTGTTAGGTGAAATTGGATAATTTCCACGGTACACTTGACGATCACCCACGGCACACTGGTTGAAAAACACTGCCTTAATGAATCAACTGTTGCTGCACATCAATCTGGGATGAGTTATAAGGCCATTCCCAACCAATTTGTGGAAAGCATGCTAAATGTTGGGGTTGATGACAGAACATAGAAAAGGACCAAACCAGCATAACATACAGGGGTTGGACAATGAAACTGAAACACCTCTCATTTTAGCACCAATACACACAGCAAGACTGGTGAAAGATTG
>CAEFZY010009548.1:0-15952 GCA_903066815.1 Brachyrhaphis roseni | reverse complement strand
TATATATATATATCATGTTGGAATAACATTCTCAATTTTGAAACCATAAAAACCAAAGTTAGTCTTTTCTCTAACTTTGGTTAAATTGTTTTTAACACAATTAGGATTTTTTTCCCTTGAACATTGGGATTTAAAACAGAACCGTAATTAAACTGACTCTGTAAATATCTGGATGATACTCTTTTGTTTCAGTAAAATCCTCCATTTTTCCATTTCCTGACACCGTAGACTCTCCCATCGTAAATCGTTGCCATTAATCTTCTTTTTATCAGTCCTTTGTGCCGGGGGAACAGTTTGAATTCATATTGACTTTGGAACAACTCATCTGTGATGAATAATACATGCAGCGCAATGATTTTTATTTTCTACGGCGACAGGTGAAGGAATAACTCCATAATGGAGCCGGAGCCTCCGGAGGAAAGGCGACTCCTCCATCATGGCTCCTTCACAGACACACAGTCCCAGCAGGACAGTTTATAGAGGCAAAATCTGTGTTTCTGCTGCTGTTTTCACACATTTTACTGGATTATTGTTTCAGTCTGGTAGATAAGAATTAGATTTTTGAAGTTTCTCTACTTACAAGGCGAGTTTTTTTTTTATTTATAGCACAATTTTAGCAACAGGGGAATTCAAGGTGATTTAAGTTATTAAAAGGAAAATAAAACAACAAACAAGTAAAAACATCACAACTCAAAATAAAGGAAAACTGTGAAAACCAGACTACAGGTTATGAACTTCCTGTTGCTATTTAAGTCTTGACTTAAAGGAACTCGGTGTTTCAGCAGTTTTTTAGTTTTCTTTAAGTTGTGGTGCATAGAAGCTGAATGCTGCTTCTTCCTGTTTGGTTCTGGTTCTGGTTCTGCACAGCAGGATGGACCTGAAGGCTGGTAGAATAACAGCAGGTGTTTAATGTATTTTGCTTCTAAGTTGTTCAGTGATTTATAAAATAAGATAAATATTTAAAAGTTTATTCTCTTTGAGTATTAGGGCCACGCTAAGAAAATAAAACAAAGTAAAATTCAGAGAATAAATTCATAATAACATGATTTTAAAGTATCATAAAGTCATATTATGAATTTTATTCAATGTTATAAGATTTCATCAATTAAAAATAATTTATCTATAATATGTTATATATCTTAAGACTTTATTATATATTACTATAAAATGAGAATAAAGCCATGACTTTATCCTCATAAAGTCATTCTTTATTTATTCTCATATTATTATGACTTTATTCTTGTATTATTTCAACTTTATTTTTGTCTGAAGCATCAAACTATAAATCGCTGCTGCTGTCAAACACCGCAGAAAACATCCCAGCTCTGTAATTGTACATAAATATTAAGGTGCAGTCTTCTATGTTATTAATTACTAATTTCATGCAATAAAATGAAATAAAAAGAGTAATACTAATGAAAGAATCACACTACAATTTCCTAGATTTTTCTTTTTAGACTCAGTTGAGGTGAAACGATGAAAATGGCCGACCTTGTAAGTTATTCTTTGTGTTAAAATGTGAAAACTGAGTCGCATATCTAATTATTTTTAGACCTGAATAAACCTGGTTTGTTTTTAGTTTAGTTTTTTTTACTACACGCTGACGATCTGTTTCTAAACTAGTTATGAAATCTAAAGCTTGCTAGGAAGAGTTGAACTGAATCAGCTGCATAACTGAAGCAGTTCCCTGAACTCCAGGGCAGAAGTGCTGAAAGTGAAACAGGAAGTCACCTATAGAGGTGCTGACTGGCAGAGTTTCTGTCTCCTGCAGGAACTGAGGAGAGCCAGCGCCTCTCTGACAAACAGCTGCTGGCCGTTGGAGGGATTCAGCGCAGTAAAACATGCCAGGTCTGCGTTAACGCGCCTGCTGAGGAGGCTGGGAGGGAGAAAAAAACCACCCTCTCTTCTGCAGACGTGGCCCTGATTAGCAATGAAGGTGGCGCGGAGACGTGACGTCAGCGGCGGATAATCAATGCTAACGCACACGCTCACGTCTTCCCCTTCCCTCCATAATCAGCCTCCTCTAACCGTCCGAGCGCCTCTCTAACGTTGTGCTCTTCAGAATCCAGCTCAGAGGTTTGGAGGTGAATTATGGGGAATTATCGAAGTGCAGATGACTCCATTTGTCTCAATCCTGCCAGGCTTTCTACGCCTGGGCGAGAAGGAGAGGAGCAGGATTTGGATATCCTGCCAGATTTCTACTCTCCTGGGGTTTCAGGTTCACATTAAATGTGGGTAACCTCCATTAACCAGGCATAAAAAGGAAATGTTCTGGTTCAATTTGGAAGAAGTAAAAACAGAGTTAACCAAGTACTTACAACTACATTCACTGGGGTTATTATCGACGTTTATGTCATTATTTATATGCAGAGGTGGGCAGAGTAGCCAAAAATGGTACTGGAGTAAAAGTAAAACTACTTCAACATATTTTTACTGTAGTAAATTAAAAAGTAGCCGTCCAAGAAAGAGAGTAAAAAATTATTTGGTAAAAAGTATACTTAAGTACTGAGTAACTGATCAAATTATCAATCATTTAATATTTAAAATTGACATCATCAGATGGAGCAAAATATAAAGTTAAGTGGAAATTTTGGTATTTTAAAGACTTAAATGATTCATATAAAAAGCATAATTATGAGATAATAAAATGAGGCAAAAGTAAATGTATCCAAATCAGTTTCTTTCAATATAAAACTGATGAAACTGTAACAGAAACTGCTGGTGTGTCTCTGTGTCTGGTGAATTTTTGGTTAAAACATGTTTGTTTTTCATTCAGCGGGTAGAAAATCCAGAAGTTTTACTCAAGTAAGAGTAGAAATACTTCATAATAAGATTACTCAAAGTACAACGTAATAAAAATACTCCTAAAAGTACATAAAAAAAATGACTCAACATTTGACTTGCAGCTTTATTTTCTAAATTGAAACCATAAAAACCAAAGTTAGTTGTTGCTCTGATTGGAAATGGGTTTTTTTTAAGTAAAATTAGGATTTTTTTCTAATGTACTGCGAAGAACATTGGAATTAGAAACAACCTACATTAAACTTAAGCTTTAAATATCTGGATCACCATTGTAACTCAACAATTTGAGGAAAGACTTGCCAAAAGAAACCAGCGATTTGAGTGTCTTCCCGCCCAATAGTCGGTAGATTCGGTTCGATTTGGGACAAAAGTTGCAGCATTTGTTACATTTTCATCAGCTGCAGTTTGATTTTACACTGGATCGTGTCAAACAAACCAAAACCTTTAAAAAAACCTGTTTCCCCTCCTCGCCTGTGGGGGCGCTGCACCAAAAAACCACTGAAGGAAACGACATAAGTTAATGAAGAAACGAAGAAGTTATTTAAATTAGTTTTTAGTTGAACAAATAAAATAGAAAAAGACAAACAACACTGTGGGATTTTAAACTTCTTGTCTCTGAAAACATATTTAAAAATGTAGATCTGAAACAAAGCAGCTGGAAGAAAAGAAGGACCTTTTGTTCTTTGCAGTTTGCTGCACCGTTTGGACCAACGCAGTGAGTCAGACTGACAACTGACTGTTCCTGAAAAAACATGAACTGCTTTCAGTATTCTTGTCAGAAAGCTGCTTTACCGATCAGAAAGCATCGTAAGTGCAGCCTGAAACCTTCTGACATTTCTGTATGTGCTGTCGTCTGCTGCTGCAGAAGACCTCGGTGACAGTTTGCGTCTTCCTCCTCATCCAGACCCAATCTCCTTATGTTTCATACTGCTTTAATTGCATGTGAGTCAGCTTGACTACCTTGGTGAGTCACGTCATTACAGAGCTTTCTCATCCAGTCCGCGGCTCTGCAAAGTGTCAGCAGCACATTACTGCATTTTCTGCACAGTCCTTAAACTTTCGGTGCGGACTCCCACGCAGCGGAGAGGCATTTGTGTCACCGAGGGGCCAGAATTTTAATTACGAGTCTGCCAATCAAAACAAAACGACGACATCACAGAGTAAAATCACATTCAGATGAATGGGGGGAATATTCAGCGGCTCAATGTGAGAAAGAAAACAGAACCGGTTCTCATTGTTAATCATTTCACAGTGTTTGTTGGTGTTCATCCTTCAAGCAGTTCCTCCAGACAAAAGGAATTTAGATGTATTAAATAATCATTGGTGGATTCGTTACATAAGTCTTATATATTTTTACAGTTTTTTTTAAGTCATTCTAAATGCAAAGGCACAAGCTAAGTGTAAAAGTGTAAGAATGCCTGCCAATAAATCAATAGCAATATACAAAACGTAGAATATTCAATATATAGAATATACGCTGAACTCTGTTCCAGAACCACACGGCATTCTGGGAGATGTAGGCAGAGGACAGACTTTAGCTGTTTATGGCTAGCTAAGCTAGGTTGGTGGAATCAACTCACTCACTTACTCTTTGGTTGCCTAGCAACAGCTTGCCCTTTCAAATTCCCCCCACTCCCAACCTCTGTTACCTAGCAACAACCTGCTGAGTCATTCGCGCATCAGCAGTTTAAAGCTTTGCCACAATAACTGCTTAAAAATAAATAATAATAATTTAAAAAAAAACAATGCAGTGAAGTGAAAACTGTGGATTAAATAGGAGTTTGGTAATATTTAAGAAATTTAAAACCAAAAATGATCAAATTAATAATCGAGACCCAATTTCAAGGCGTTAATGCATTTTTATAACAACTGAATTTAACATATTTACTTTATTATGCTACAAAATAGCACTATGTGCCTGGAAAATATATAATCTGTATATGTATGTATATATGGAATATTTATGTACAACTGCTACATTCATTTTAGTGAGAAATTGCCATTTTTTCAGTCTTTTTTGTATCATCATTAATAAACTGTTGAGGTCTGGAGAGTCTGACAGGGAGATTTCTGGAGTTAATTGAAAAAACACAAAATACTACCAAGTATTTTAGGTCTGGTTTCTAGTGCAGATATCTTAGTACAACTTGAAATGAGACAAACTAACACGTAACTTTAGCAAGATATATGAGCAAGTAAATAATTGCTTAATATTGATGAAAAAATACTAGTTCCAGTGACAGATTATTTTACTCAATATTAAGGAATTATTTATTTAAAATAAGCCTGGATATCTTGCTGATAGTTAGTTTATCTTATTTCAAGTGTATGAAGATATTTGCACTTTAAATTGCTTGGTGAGTTTTTGTGTTTTTGCAGTGATTTCTAGTTTCTCTGAGCCTGGTCCTGGCCTCAGTTGGATGGGACGTCTTAGAGAAGACTGGCAGATGTCTGGAAGGTTTTTCCTGCTCCTCACTGTAGATTGATGGACTTAAAATTGTTTGGAAATGGCCTTATAACCCATTGTAGATTGATGAGTTGCAACGTTTGTTTCTCTAAGGTCGTTGCTGATGCAACACAAGCAGATGCTTCCCATCAAAGCGTCAGTAGATGAGATCACACTGATGGGAATCTATCAGGAAGTGAGTTTGATCAATGACACTTGTCCTCTAAAACCATGCAGCAGCTGAGACACTTGGGAGTAAAGAATACATGTTAGGATTTTATTTTGAAAGGCTTTTTGTCTGTTAAATTATTGAGCAAATACATTTTATTTATTGTTTTTAATTTACTATTCAGATTGGTGAAAAGTTCAGCTTTCCAGAGATTCACAAAGTCCTGGTCATTCATGGAGATTCTTTAGAAACGTGGATGCTAACATTAGCGTTAGCATGTTTAGCATTGCAATGCTATTTTAGGCTTGAACAGCTTCACTGACAGGCTAGCTCCTTTTCCAGTGTCCCATCAGATGGTTTTTTTGTAGCAAAAATTAACCCTAAGTGAAGCAGTTTTGTCTTCCACTGCTGTTGTTAGCGAGTCAAATTTACGGTCGTACGAGAAACGCAGTACAAAGGTTCCAGCTTGAGACTTTTTTGTTTTAATAGGGGAAAAAATTCAATTAATTGCACTAAAAAAAAATTTAAACGGTACTTCCTGTGTATGTAGTATCCAGGAAGTACCTTTAGTTGTTGAAAAATGTTACATATATCAAATAATACTTTGACTTTGTAATTTATTGGGTCTCTGTCTCTTTAAAAACTCCTGCTCTTTCTGAAACCCCTCCTTCAGGAAGTCATTCCAACATGGCTCCTCCATTAACCTTTAGCAACATTTTTACCAGCGTTTCACTGAGAAGTAGCTCCTACAATGAGCTCAGCAGTTCCACCAGGTGTTTGCTAATTGCTTCTGGCTAGTCTGAAGGAGCCGAATGGGGGGAGTTAAAGGGAAGGCCTCCTCTGTGAGCTGGAAGCTTGGAAATTAGGAAACTGGAGCTCCAAGGAGGAGCTGTGTCCTCGAAGGCGGGGCTAGGTCCACCTAGGCGTTTTCACAGCTGAGTGGTTGCCATGGAGATTAAAGGATTTCTCAAACATGCGTTAGAGAATCAAGGCAACACTCCAGGTATGTAATAACATGATGTAAAGCTAAAAAACGTTGATTTTGCCCTGTGAACATATTTAAATTAATGAATCTAAATTAACTGTGCAAAGCTCCAGCCCTCTTGTGAAGACTCTTTTACAGGGTTACTGTCACTTTAAGAATGAGAAACACTATTTTGCTCATGTAAGACTTTGCGTTGATCTGTTTTGCCTTGGGTTAAACTAAAATCCAGTTTCAATTAGAAAATATAAACTTTAAGGAAAACTTTCCATTTCTTCCTGTTTATTTATTTTATGTTATTTTTTTGCTGTGAGCGTTTCTCTGGTCTGGATTCCTCCTGTTATCTCCCTCGTTGATCGTCGGTGATGATAAGGAATCACACAGGATGTAGATCTGCCGGTGGCCCTCAGGGAGCTCTTACTGTCCTCTCTGGTCCAGGTTAATCGGACGTTTTCTCCCTCATTAATCAAAGTGACTGTAATTGACTATTGATGAGTGGTTTAAGCTGATTCCACGTCTTTGCCTCCGGGTCAACGCCGCTGTCTTTTTGATCCATTGCTCACAGTGGAGCACAAAACGAGTCAAAGTCTGGAAGAAATAGTGCATTTTACTCAACTTTCAGTTAATATTAATGTTTTCCATTTGAGTAGAAAAGGAGCTAAAGTTTGTTCATCGATCCGTCTTTAGAGATTCTCAGTGAAGGTTCATTTCATTGTAGTTTGTTCTGTCACTTCCAAACCACGTCTGAGCGCTGATCCATTTTCCTGTTAGTTGTTACTCCCCTGGTGCCTGTTAAGTTTTCTCTTTGCCTAAATTAATCTCCTGCCTTTTGACTGCCGGGTGATGCAGCGGTAATGGAGACATAAATTTCTCCTGAGCGCTCTGGGCCTCTGAAGCGGAACCGAAAGGTTGCTCAAAAGCGCAGATCGATGTCAATTCCTTCGCGTTTCCTTTTAACGAGGAGGAAAACGTGAGCAAGTGGAACCTTCTGCATTTAGAAAGCTTATTAATTTAAAACCGTTTTTAGCATTTAACCTAACGATCAAAGATGCTTTTGTTTTATGTCCTTCAGTGATAAAACTTTGAGCTAATTTGTGATAACGGCCAGAAATAACTAGTTAAAAAATGTTGCCTCAAAAGAAGTAAGCGCAAGATTAGTGCGTAAGAAAGCCTCATTTATTTTAAGTAAGCAGAACAACTAATGAAAAAAATTCAGTTCAAATTAAACAAACCAATTTTCTTGAATGAGTTTTTCCTCTTTTTTAATGAATGTTTTATTGGCTCTAGTGGCCCTCGCTGCCACTTCACAGAATTATTAATTACATCAAATATTTGAAATAAATAATGTATAAAAATGTTCTGTCAGTAAAGATGAACTCACTCTAGACCATCTCTGTCGATTATCTCTCTAATCATGAGTCAGAGTAGTGATTGCAATTTGATGAAAACGTACTAATTCCAGTTAAATACCATGTCTGCTTTTACAGTGCAGACAGTCAGTCATCGCTACGTCACACAAACGCCTGACAGTTCAGGTGAATAAAAATATGCAAAGAGAGAAAAAGTTGTGAGTGTCTAATGAAAGGAACCGGAGAGTCCAACTGAACTGGTAAATATTTGATGGTTGTTTTTAGTCATATTTGTTCATTTTGGCATTTATTTGTAAGAGAGCTGAATCAATTAATCGTGATTAATCACTGTTAATCAGATTAAGTGTAATTAATCATGATTAATTGTTGAAAAAACTGTCAACTAATTCAGTATCTTTGGTGCATTAAGGGTTGAAAACCAACTCAAACGAACGTTTAGAAACGTTTTTGCCAAATTGAGGAAATTATTTCAAGTTTTGTCGTTTCTATCAACTTTTTCTTATGCAAAAAATTCGAAATAACGATTATTCTCAAATACAGGGGTGACCAAACTGCGGCCCGTGGGCCATTTGTGGCCCTCGGCTTGACTTCATGTGGCCGTCGACCGCGATTCAAGAATGGCACAAATTATTAAATTTCTTTAGGATGAGAAAGAAATCTCCTCCTACAGCTCAAATATGTTTGTTTTTACTTGTATAATGTTATTTTTTGACTAGATAAGTCGCGCCACAAACATCGAGTTTTTACTCAAAAAACTGATTTTGGCGAAATCCATCCATTATATTTGACTGAATACAACAAAGTTTGTAGAAGAAGATTCTTATTTTTGTTGTTGGAAATGAACTAAAAACATCTGATAGACTTAAAAAAATAAATAAAATAATGAGGCCAAAATGTTAAATGATTGTAAACGTTTATTTATTGTTGCCCAGGTTATAGAGAAATAATTCACAGAGATATTTTTGTGTTTTCTAAATGGGGAAAAAATAAAATGTTGGCCTTTGAGTTGTTTCAACTCGTGGATTCTGGTTTTAAAAGTTTGGACATCACTGCTCAAACCCTTTGCTTCATAAAAGATGAAAAAACGTTTAAAACATTTCATCTACAATCCCAGACTGTTTTTTTTTTCTGTTCTTTTTTCTTTTTTATCCTGAAGCCATAAACTCTATTTACATCGTTCTAAATATTTAATATTTTTATTTTAAAATTATGTGTGCATGTTTATTAAAGTTTTGCATCCAGATTTATTTATTTATTAGAGTTTAATTTAATTAGTTTTAGCATCAATCGTCTGAACTGAACTGGAAAGGATTTGACTTTTAAATGTTTCTTATTATCCCAGCATATGATTCTTTGAATCAACATTTACTCTAAGTTTTTACGGCTAATTTTATTAGTTTTGCTCAAATTGTCATTCTGAATTGAAGCTTCAGCAAAACTATTAAAGTCAGCTGTAACAAATGTGAGTGATTCTTTTTAGGAAATTTTTTTTTTACAGTGTAACATCAGCATTAAAGCAGCCAAACTTCTCCAAATAATTTAATCATGAATATTTTATGATTACATGATGCTTTTGTCAGTGGCACTCAGGATCTTTTTTCTCTGCAAATTCAATATTTCAAACAGGATTATCATGTTTTGTGTTTTTAAATTTGATATCTTCTGTTTCGGGTTTTCACTAAATGAGCCATGAGAAGAATGTGATGCAGAAAACCTTCAGATTCACTTTGGGGTTTTTTTTTGTTAGGTTTTAGCATCAAAATACAAAATGTGCAAAAATATATGAACAAGATATGTAGACTTTTTTCTATAACAGAACCAAACATAACTCGAGATTCACATTGTTTTAGTTGATGCATTAAAAAAGTCATAGAAAAACAAATTAAATGACCAAATTTCTAGTTGCTCGTCTTTTTTATATTTCCAGTGGATTTAAATACATTTTGAAAGCAGAAGATATTAAACCCTGTTGCTTTAAATGAATGCGCAGCGCTATCTGTTGGCCGAACCGCAACAGGCTGAACTGAACAGATGGATGGACGCAGGCACTTGGCACCTCGTGTGTGTGTGTGGGTGTGTGTGTGTGTGTGAGCCTCATTTATGACTGTACAAATGTACACAGCTTTCTCTTCAGGGTGACTTCCTTCGATTATCTGTCTCCCCCCTTCAGCCTAAAGATGGAAATGAATCATTTCAGTTTGATAAAATCTACTAGATTTAAATCTCACTGCAAAAAC
The DNA here is from genome assembly GCA_903066815.1 of Brachyrhaphis roseni. Taxonomy (NCBI): domain Eukaryota; kingdom Metazoa; phylum Chordata; class Actinopteri; order Cyprinodontiformes; family Poeciliidae; genus Brachyrhaphis; species Brachyrhaphis roseni. Next base: position 5,946 of record CAEFZY010009548.1, on the reverse strand, counting down.
AAAGTGGATATGTTGAAGTTAGTGTTTAACACAACTATTAGTGGCTTGTTAAAGTGTTTAATTTCCTTAAATCAGATTCATTTTGCCATTTTAAAACAAAGCGTCAAAATTTTTTATTAGTTTTAATGTCACACAGCAACACAGTGTAGTTCATATCGATTATGTGAAAGTGAAAATGTGAGCCTAATAATTGGTGTGTGACACACACTGGTGTTTAGTTCCACTCAATTAATCGTATGTAAAGCAACTTTTTCTGAAAAATAAATAAATGAAAATGAAAAAGTACTTTTTCTATTGGCAGATGAACAATCTGCCAGTGAAACTGGAAATTTTTTTAATCAATATAAAGGAATTATTTACTTAAAACTAGTCTCCATATCTTGCTAAAAAGTTGCTTTTAAGATAGTTTGTCTTATTTCCAGTGTACTAAGATATTTACACCAGAGACTAGACCAAAAATTATTGATGTAAGATGTTGTGTTTTTGCAGTGTACATGTTAAAATGTTGTGTTTTTGCAGTGTACATGTTAAAATGTTGTGTTTTTAAAGTGTATTTGTTAAGATGTTGTGTTTTTGCAGTGTACATGTGAAGATGTTGTGTTTTTGCAGTGTATATGTGAAGATGTTGTGTTTTTGCAGTGTACATGTGAAGATGTTGTGTTTTTGTGGAGGTTATTGCTAGTTAAATGGTCTCTGCGTGTTTGTTAAATGAGGCAAATGATCCTCGGCCTGAAAACGTTTGAGTGACGCTGCTACAGGACAAGCAGAAGAGGAAAGAGAAAGAAACAAGTGTTTGCTGTCAGCAGCAGCAGGTTCACAGGTTGTGACATTTCCAACTTTTCCAACGTCTCCAGTAGCATTGTGACGGCTCTGCAGCCTGAGCTTCAGGGGAGAAGGCGGGACAAAGAGGAGCCAAAGGTTTCAGCGTGAATCTGAAGGTCATGCAGCAGTGGGAGTCATTTCAGGTCGAGGTGTGTTATTCTTTTCGCTACTCTCTCCTGAAAGGTCAATCGGAGGTGAATATAGACTCAGAGGCAGAAAATAAACAGATTTTTTAATGTGTCCCTGAAGTACTCGTGCTCGTTCCTGTTCTGGCTGGCAGATGAAGCTCTTGGCGTCTCTTGATGCCTGCCATCGGCGTCAGGCAGCAGCAGAGGTTTAGAAAACACAGTCAGGGAGGAGCTGGCTGCAGCACCGAGCGGCGGCTGCAGCACCGAGCGGCGGCTGCAGCACCGAGCGGCGGCTGCAGCACCGAGCGGCGGCTGCAGCACCGAGCGGCGGCTGCTGCAGCTTCGTTTCAGCTACGTCGGGAGAGGTTTCTCATTTCAGAATGTTTTTATTTGGAGGAAAACAGTAGCGCTCTGTTAGAGATCTGAGTCAGAAAAAACTATTTACACTGTGGCAAAACATCACTATTATCATTTATCTCGATAACGTCTGGGATGATTTATCGTCCAGAAAAATGTGTGATGGTGACAGTCCTTTTTTTTCCCACGTGAGTTATGAACAGGAGAATGAATGTTTTGATCTGAGAATGTTGGTAAAATGTTTCTCTGGTTGAGTTGCTGCTTCAGTAGAAACGATCTACTTCCCAGCAACAAAAAAAGAAATAAAACACTTTTTAAAAAAAAATATGTAAGAGGATTCGTCTTTTATTTTTAACTTTCCTGCTCATCTCTCTCTCTCTTTCTTGTTGCAGTTTGACATGCAGCAGATCACCCTGGAGGAGCTGAAACACATCCTCTTCTACGCTTTCCGCGATCACCTGACCATGAAGGACATCGAGAACATCATCATCAACGAGGAAGAAAGCCTGAAGGAAAACTCCGGGAACTGTCAGACGGAGTTTGAGGGAGGTGAGTGAAAGTCCCTGGGCTAATTTCACACGCAGGCGCTTTAGGCACATGGACGTGTCACAGACAGGCGCTGGGCGCTGTGTGGGCAGAGAGAGGGAGGAACTTATCCCGGCTGTCAGAAACGATTTAAGCTTTCTCATCAACATCTCCAGCCAACAGAGTCCCAGCACACCTGCTGATTTATTGATTTGGGGCGTTTGTGAGGACGAGTGTCAGCTGTTCAGCTGTGGCTCGCATGAAATATGCATGACTGCTCTCTGCACCGACAGCCATCCAAAATGTATGGGTGTGAGCGCAGCAGAGGGTATTCTGGGACTCTCTCTCTCTTCTCTCCATTAAAACAGCGAGTGTCATTGTTTCTTCTAAACTAATTATCATTCAGCTTTTTGAAATGCCAGCTTTCAATTCACTTCCAGTGACTCAGCCTCCACAGTCATTTCTGTTCAGGGTCTTCATACATTTTAAAAAACAACTTATAAATATTAGCTGCAGAAGAAGAGATATTTTAGGAAATATGTTTTTATGTGCCAGCTTTCAATCTCAAAGGATGAACTGTAGAAGTTTGTTTCCTTATGGTACAAAGACGATCCATATCCACAAATGAGACCAAAAAAAGCATTTTAGAGTTTATAAAAGTAGTTGCAGATTCAGTTGAACTCTACAAACACACAAAATCTCACCAAGTATTTTTGTCTAGTTATAGAGTAAATATCTTAGAACACTTGAAATAAGACAAAACTAACTTAGAAGTAACTTTTCCGGAAGACATAGAAGCTTGTTGTCACTAAATCATTCCTTAATTTTGATGAAAAATATCTGGTTCCACTGGTAGAATGTTCCGTCGTTACCTAGCAACACCAGCCACGCCCAGCCCGTTACCTAGCAACCCCAGTTCTATTTCAACTGGCAGATTATTTCACTTATACCATGACTATTTCACCATGTTATGAGTTAAATAATCTGCCAATAGAACAAATAATTTGTTATCAATAATAAGAAATGATTTACTTAAAACAAACTCCTATATCTGAAACATTTTTTGGCTTCTCCAAACTGAAATCATGCTAACATTATTTTGCCATCTAAGTTTAACTAAAACATCAGCATTTAACCTTAAAGCCGAAACACTAAGATGCTTTTCTCTGAAGTGACCCAGAAATTTGTGCTAGCACTTTGGCCCAAATGTTTACGCTAATACATTTGATAACTTACAAACCTTTGAATTAAAACTTTGTTGTGTGTGAATAAGAATACCAATCACTTAGCACTTAAAGCTTTTCCGATATTATAAATTGTACTTTTTAAACCTTGAAGCATTAGCATTAGCATAACATTCTTCTATGTAACTTATGCTAACATTTGATTAAAAAGGCTGTATGCTAATGTAAACAGTTAGCTAGCATCTTTAAGTCGAAAATGTTTCATAGTGTTTTTACTCAGAAAATAAAAGGAAAAATGATAACATTAGATTTTATGCATGTGCTAATTATGTTCATGTCTGACATTTAGCTTTGGATTTTAAACATTATTTTAAAAAACTGCTCCAGTCACTCTAAAGCTAATGTTGTTGTCACACTTTTAAACATTTTTGGCGGAAACCAACTGACCAAAAGCATTTTCTTAATTATTTTACAGTTCTGAAATGTCATTCTTTGATAAAAAATATATGAGGTCATTCAGAGTGTGTTCACTGTGATTGATGTATTGTTTGCTCTGAAAGCTTATTAGCTTCTCTCTGGCATCCATCACAGCATTAATTCATTAATAACATGAAACTGGATGGTAAAAATAACACTGAGTCCAAACGTCACCAGTTCCTTCATCTAACAGGAAAAATAAATGATCAAGATCATAACAGACATTATTACGCTGCAGGTCAGGGATGTCAAACTCATTTTCATTTGGTCAGATTAAAATCATAAATGTGTTGATTAAACCTTTTCAAAACTGTTAAAATATTAATAAAAGCTGTCTATATTTGATAAGTATTTCTTAAATTCAAATAATGTTGGATATCTTTTCTCATCGATCAGTTCCTCCATGACTTTGAGATTGTTTTTTGTGATTGTTTTGCAATAAAAATCAATATTTTCACTTTTTTTTTACTCGCCACATCGATCACGGATTATAGCTTCACACCAGGTGAGGCTGAGGCAGCAGTGTAAAAGTAAAGAAATGCTGCCACCTGCAGGTGGGAGTTAGCATCACTTAACTGCAATATTTGGGAAAATTTGCAGTGCATTCACAGTTATAAATTAGTGCGAAAAACCGGAGGGACTGATGGATGTGATTTAGCATCTGGAGCTAAAAGGGCCACATAAGAAGCTGCAGCGGGCCGGATTTGGCCCACGAACCATGAGTTTGACACATGATTTAAGGTGTCAGCGTTTCCAGTGAAATTCCAGTCTTTTGCTTTTCATTTATGATCATCTATGTTTCATTTTTAGAGGAAAAATTAACAATAAAGTCTCTATAATCACCACCTGCATGAGTTTATTGAGGAGTTTTACCAGATCAACACCAGGGAAGCTAAAATTGTACTGAAGTAAAAGTAGAACTACTGCAACACATTTTCACTCAAGTTAAATTAAAAGTAGAAATTACTCAAGTAAGAGTATTTGGTAAAAGTGCTGATCAAATTATCAATCATTTAATGTTTAAAAATTATATCATCAGACGGATCAAAATATAAAGTTAAGTGGAAATAAATTTTGGTATTTTAAGAACCAAAATGACAATAATTCATATAAGTAACAAAAAAATGACAAAATCAGGCAAAATAAAATGTTTCCAAATCAGTTTCTTTCAATAAAAAAACTTATGAAACTTAAACAAAAACTGCAGCTGTGTGTCTCAGTCTGGTGGATTTCTGGTTAAAATGTTTTTGTTTTTCATTCAGTGGGTAGAAAATCCAGAAATTTTACTCAAGTGAGAGTAGAAATACTACTCTCACTTGAGAGTACTACAATACTAAGTACTTTTTTTCCAAGAAAAGTTACTCCAGTAAATGTAATTGAGTAAATGTAAGTAGTTACTATCCGACTCGGACCAGCACTGGTCTTATCCAGATTTCTCCAGAGCTTCATCAGATCCAGAAAACGGCTGCAGGATGATGACATGAAGCTTCATGATGACAGAACGGTCCGCCGGGTCCATCAGAACCACCTGGCGCTCACAAACACCAAAATGTGCTCAGTCATGGAGAAATCAATGCATTCTGTCACAGCGCGGTTCTTCCTCGACCCAATCCATCATGCTCCTCCGGCGCTCATTACATCAGCCGGCTGATATATGAAGAAGCATGAAAGGAAGTTTGATTTCCCCGTTTGATTTCTCCTCGTTCAACAATCGATAGGATGTTGCTTTGAAAAACACCAGCATAAAAATTTAACTGTCCACAGAAACCCACCAGCCACTGATTCGTAGCTGAACAAACTGTTCTGATGGCATAAAGCAGAGGAAACATGCCGGGCAGCAGATGTCCAGTCAAAGCCTGCCACTTCCAATCGGCTCCGTTGCCTCTAGGTGTGTGTATTTAATGATTTATAGATTTAGTTTCTGTTTTATAGTGAAGGAAATGCTAATACCAGCAGCCGTACCTCATCAACCAGCTAAACACCTGCACGTGTTTTAAGGCCAGAAACCAGTAACAGGTCATTACTGGTGACCTTTTATTCTTCCTTGAAGAGGTTAGGATAGATCTATGGTCTCACAACAGGTGTCAAACTCAAGGCCCGTGGGCCAAATCCGGCCCGCCGAAGCTCTTTATGTGGCCCTCTAGATGCTAGACTAAACACTAACGCTTAAATATTTTGTTATCAATCAAATTGATGCAGTTTTTATCTGTTACTGCCAATTCATATCAATCAGTCCCTCCAGTTTCTTGAGAGTTATTGTGGAAATTCACACAAAATCAACAAATCCCTGCATTTTCTATGCTGATAATTGTACTAAACAGCTGCTTCAGTCTTAACTGATGTCAGATTATAGTCCATGATCTGTACAGATGTGTGGATGTGAATTAATGTGTGAGCAACTGACAACCTCAATTTCCCTTTGGGATTAATAAAGTTTAACCTAACCTAACCTA